>VNJV01000711.1:0-35988 GCA_008042635.1 Drosophila nikananu | reverse complement strand
ACGGTAATAACAACAAGCATAATTCATAACAATAAAACGATCCATGTTGAGTCTCATGCACGCACTGGCTGCAATTGGCTTTAATTCAATTGTCCGTGCATCGATTGGTCCTTGGTTATTACCTGCTCCCGCTCCCGATTTCGCTCCACTTGCTCGTTCCAGTCAAAACCCCAGTCCCAGTCCCCTGCCCTGTGCCTGTTCCTGCTATTGCCATTGATAAATGTGAAGTCTGGCAGGAGAGCATAGAACGCTTCAGTTCATTTGCCACACGGGCTGAAATTCATTATTAATTGCCGACATTTAATTACAAATTGTATTTGCCGGATGAGAGATTAATAGACTTGCCAGTCTGGGCATATGTACATAGTTGGTTACTTAGTCACTAAGGCAGCAGCTCAAGTACACACAAATGTGGGAAAGTAGTAGCAACTCACAGATAATCTCGATAATCCCTGTGAGAAATGGTGGCATATTCGCATATTGGTAGCTTTTGAGTACATCATTTTAAGCGTCTTACCTTTTTGTTAATCGACAGAGCGATGACATTGCTTAAGCACACATTTCACTTAGTGGACCGCAAAAAATTGGAAGTTGAATAACTAATTTGATCCTCTTATTCGAACATTATCATTTCCCTCTGTTATCCCTGACTTCATTTCGTTATTTCTCAAATTCCCCACCTATAAATATGAGTTTTCTTTTTCCGGGTAATTCTCCAGCTCACCTCACCCATTTCACAGTTAATTTTCTCTTCACTATGACACACCAAGGTAATATAGTTTTTGCTTTGGCCATTCTCAACTATTGACTAATTAAAAAAATAAACGAAAGGAGAACGGAATCTAGATGCCATAATAAGCAACTGCTTCGGCTTCTCTTTCGTTTTCCCTTTCTGGTTCACGGTTCTATTTGCCCTGTGTGTTGTGTTTGCTTGATGTTAAAATTTCTGGCTAAATGGCAAAAGCAAAATAAGGAATGTCCATGCCTCGTATAAAGAGAGGAGCCGCAGTAGATTTCTCGTATTTTTCCAAATGACCCAATAAATTTGAGCTCATTATGACGCCGAGCCACGCTCTTCTCTTCCCTCCTTTGTTTGTGGCAAGCTGAAATAGCAAAAATACAAAAAAAGGGACAAATAAAAATGAAACAGAAATTGTAGAAGCAGCGAGTAAGTAAAATAAATGTGGCAGCAATCGTAGCGCGAGAAGGAAAATAAAAATGAGCCACCAGCAGTGGCAGCAGCAGGCAGGGCAGCCCAGGTAATTGCTGTAAGAGGGCCAAGAACCAAGAACCAAAAACCAAGGACCAAGAACCGAGGCAATGAGCGTTGCCTGGCGCATAATGAGCGTGAAAATAGTGAAAATATGAAAACGTCTTCGGGCAGGGAGCATGGGCAGAGAATTACCTGGGGGTAAACACAATCTTTGATTTGCTAATGGCTAGTTCTGCTGGCGGTGCAGAAAAGTAAGCTACGATTTCTCTTATTGTCAATATTTCCCAAGGTGGACTTGGAAAAATCTGTGGCGAAGGAAATACGAGTATAAAAAGTTGACTTTTCTTTATGAGCTAAGATTTATAATTTCGAAAACTTGAATGATCTATTTTTTATTTGCCAAATTTATATCAATTAAATTATATCTTATTAAAATATGTATAGTTCAAGCCCAATTTGAAGCATTCAATTATATAAATCCAATGACAATCTTTAAAAATATATTAAAATATGTAAGTGTAGGTATTGATTATTATTTCTACAATCCCTCACTGATTCGGTTTAATTTATCTTTTGCGCCAAAAATTGTGCTACTGGAGTTAATTATGGTTATGGTTAGGGAACTATGCCGAGCATCCTGAAAATGAAGTTTTGCCTCCTGTGTATAAACTCCATCTGTGTTTGACGCTTGATTTCACAGTATTTGGCCGGCTTCAAATTATGCTACAATTTTGGTTAGCCAAGCTGCGCTTGACCGAAATCCATGCTAAGTCGCTTTATTAGGGCTAATTAGGATGCCACTGCCTTTGCCGCCGGAGCTTCCCTTTGCATCGGCCGCAATTTCGGATGGCTAATACCAAGGCCCACACTCACATTCCCAATCACATTCGCATTCGCATTCACACACGGAGGCCCAGATGCGACCTATGTTTAGTCATTCGAGTGTGCACATTTGAATAATTAATTTGTGCAGTGGTAATTTACACGTTGGTTGACTGGCTTTATGGTCGGCATTCTATCGGGCGGCCGTTGTGGATCGCTCTCGGGCCCGGGCGAGGGCTTTTCGGTTATTTGATTATTTTGCCAGGCCAATTGCATTCCTTTGAGCGGACTAGGGGGTCGGCTGTTGTGACATGGCATATTTATGACATTGGTAATTAAATTTAATTGTTGCACTTCTTTGGCAACGCCCTCGTAACTAATCCCACTAACGTCCTGCGTGCACGCATCCGCGTTTTGGCAACGAGTATCCTTGGGGCCGCTCTGTGCCTTCCTCTTGGCCTTCGCTGCTTGTCAACGGGGCATTGGCTTGTGTTTTTTATTTGCCGGAATATGTTCTCCTCTCGGTTTTATTGTCGCCCTTGTCCATTATGGTTTGACACACTCTACTTAGCCGCTTTGCGTGCTGCCTCTGATATGATAAGGTTACTTAGGGCTACCAACTGCCGTCCACCGGTGCCCGGATCCCGACTCCCGACTCCGATCCCTGCTTTCGGCCCGTCGGCCAGTTGTCGGCTTAATTGCAATGCTAAACGCTAAATCATAGCCTCACGTGCACCACGTAATTAGCTTAAATTGTAAGCTGTCGTTATGGGGGGCACTCGCAGGTGTGTGTGAGTGTAAGTGCAGGTGAGTGCGTGCTGCTAATTAGCCGCGGGGTCAGTTGCACTCAATTGTAAGCAGTTTCCATCTATCCACCATTTTCCATAACAATACATAACAATTTCACCGGACCACTTGTATATTGCTGATATATTTCAGTTCGCAATGCTCAACATAATCGAAATTGACTGCTATTTGGGGTTAACTGAAGTAGCTTAGAGGCAATGGTATTGTGACTTATTGATAATTATTTTACTAAACAAAATTTGAATTTAAATTGCTTATCACGGGGCAAGACTACTCATAAAATACTCTCCGATGGCCAGAAACATTTCAACTGTCGTTTGTGGTTGGTAATTTATGTGCAGCAATGTTTATAATTCTTGGCAGGCTATATTTAAGCCATCAATATGCATCACAGACGAGTCAGAAAGTTATTAGAAACGTTAGAGATAAAAATATATATAGATTAGAGACTAAATAATCCAATTAAATGGAAATAAGTTTAAACTTTGAAACCCGATACTACGAAGAAGTTTACTGAGAACACATTCGGTATTTATTTTTTGATTGCTTATGCCTCATTCTAGTTTTTGAATTGGCATTATTATCTTACCAAATTGTAAATTAATGTTTGTGTGCTTTTATAATAATCGATTAACTTTCGATTTAATTAGGATTATTTATTGTTGCATTTCACCTGGCTCGGCTCATTGTGGCCACTATTGTGGCCGACACATCCACTCTGCCGCTCTTTCGTCTAATTGCATAAGATACACATGAACAAATAAACAAACAAATTTAGTTCGGCACTAAATGCAGTTTAATTAAGTGAACAGATCGAATGATGAATGAATTGGGCCATGGCTGCTATAGGCAGAAATAATTGTATTTAAATAAATGGGGTGAAGCGAGGCCTGGCCTGGAGGATTCCGTTCGTTGCTCATTTCAAAGTCAAAACCTGAAGGGGAATACAAATAAAAACGACAACACTTCCTTTATTATTTTTATTTTCGGTTACGGCTTTGTGCGGGGCATTGCCCGCAGGAACCCAAATAATTAAATCTAAAAAAGGGAAAACATAAGAAAGAAACAGTCAACAGTCGGCGGAGTCGGAGTGGGAGTGGGAGTCGGGCGATTGCAAGGACAAGTGGAATGGAAAGTGAGGAAATGCCCGCCAGCAGTTTTTGACAGTATCCTTGACTTTTGTTGCCTTTTACTCGGCGTTTTTAAGACCCTCCCAACAAGGAGCAGCCAGCAAGCGCCCACGACCTGCCACCCATCGATGGTAATGAAAAACGCGCCCTTTGTGGGCTCCCTTAATGGGCGCGGGCGTTTTGCCAGAAATGCTTGTCGTGCCCCGGTGTCCCAGTTTGTGGAAGTAACAGTGGATGTGGATGTGGATGTGGATGTTGCCGCATACCTTGTTGTGCCTTTTATTTTGCGCCATGCGCCGGCAAAAACTTTTTGAGTAAATGTCTTTGTCAGCAGGTGTAGCCAAGCTGGTTTTCCTTCCCCATCCATGGCTTGCCATGCCTCTTGCGGGCCTTTCCTGTGTCCTTGCTGGCGGCGGCGGCGGCTCCTTGCAGTTTCATTACCCCAAAACAAGAGATTTTTGTTTAAACTTGTTTGGGGGAAAAGGAAAAAGAATACTTTGCATCATTTATGCGGTCTTTTGCGTTTGAGCTTTTCTGTTTCTTATTTTTTTTTGTTTCGTTTTCCTGGTTTCTCGACTTTTTGTTTAATGCCGAAAGTTGCTTTTGCCCTTTGGCTGGCTTTTGGCTCGGCGTCGACCTGTTAAATGTGTTTATTCGAAACACTTGAATTATTTAGACACATTTGACTGGCATTGACTTTGATTAGGCCATACATATTCCATGCATTCATAAAACCTGCTGCTTAGACAGATTCTCAGACGGGCGGCGTTATGCCGTTTTATGGCCTAGGTGAGTGGATGGGCCGGATGGCTTTTGGCCGGAGTCAGCATAAAATTTAGCACGCAATTACCAGCCGGCAGATAAGTCGATAAGCCTCTGATGAAATGGAATGGAGCCGCGGCTACCCGTGGAATGAAGCTCATTAAAATGCAACGAAATGTCACCTATCTGAAATTGAAGCGCAATCTTAACGGACCTAACAGCCAATTATAGCGGCAGGGACACGGCGTAAATTCCACGATAAACATCCTCCTCCGACAAAGGAAGAAATAGCCACAATAGGACTCACAGCTAAATTAGAGTGCAAGCTTGTTAACGGCGAAAGATGGTTCATACAAGTAGGGACGAGTGTACACCGAGAAAACTGAATTGATTGCTTTACATTATTGATCTGAAATTACAAAACTTAACTAGGCAGGTGTATAAGCTAAGCTACATTTATTTTGCTTGGCACTTTTGACTAAAAAAATATGAGGAAACATATGTTGTTTATTTCAATCTTATATTTTTTCATTATTTTCTTTATCAAAATAAACACAAGATAGAAATAATTATTTACTTAAAAAGCAGCTTGGCATAAAAGAGCTTTTGTTCTGTATTCCAGCTCATTCTTGACTGATTCTTTTTTCAAAACTAACAGCTTAGCCCTAGATTCTCATGTTATCTCAGTGTACAGCCGCAAAAATACTTACGTATTCCTGCTTATTTATGTGCATGCCCTGGCTTTGGGTCATTGGGGGTCACTGCTCCTTCTAAGACGTTTGCATAATATGAGAAAGATTTCTTCGTTTCGCTCTTTTTCGGTGGGCGTCTGCCTAAGTAGAGTCATATTAAATGGCTAGAGATGTTGAGATGGAGATGACACAGGACGCAGTGCCCACCGAGGGGCTTACAGGGGCTTCTCTGGTTAACTGCAGAACATAAGCCCCTGGCATAGAAAGCGATAAAAATGGCTTGGCTATTGTGTATTGCTACTGCTGCTGGCTGCTTTCTGCACCATATTGCCAAGTGTCCCTTTCATTCGGTCTCGCATTGTCTGGGCCCATGCGTAAAGTGAACAAAAATTGTGGGAAAATTACGTTTCGAGGGGGGGGCCCGAACATGGAGCGATGAGGAGGCCGTAGGGGGAAAGGGAGCGAGTCCAGAAATCCCGACTTAGCCTATTAGCATTCATATTAAAACGAAAGTGGAGCCATATTGCGTATACGCAGCTTGTACCATGCCCACTGTGTACATTGCCAGAATGTGCGTAATTCCTCCGCCTCCCTTTCCCGCTCTGCTGACTTGTGTGCGTGCTTCTTTCGCCTAGAATCTGTTATTTCTGGCTTTGTTGTTGCCTTTGGCAGACAGCACTTGGGCAGATTTTGGGATTAACGTGAGCTCATCTGCACGGCCCCACTCCCCGAAATGGTGTACTTTGCGAGCATGGGAAGGAAAAGTTAATTCCTTTTTGAGTAATACGCGTTGTCCTTTGAATAGGAACGAAAATTGCATTCTTTTCTGCCCAATTTTATGCCTTTTCTGTGGGCTTTTGCAAAACTAAGCCCGGTTGTTTACTTTTATTAAAACCGGGAAATTATTTTGCACAGCCAACTTGTCGCAGGGCTACACATTGATAAAAAATATAAATATAGGGGGATTTTACGGAAGTCAGTAGAGACTTAAGAGTCCCCATTACATTTACCTCTAAAGTGTAATCTGGCGTTTACTATACGAATGTTACGATCTCGATGGATTTATGGGGGGTTTTGTGAAACCTTCGCAGAAGAATTATTTTAGTTTAAAGTAAGCTCTTTAAAACATCTGAAATATTTGTGCCATTATAGATTTAAACAATTTTAAAATACGATAGTCTTTTTTTCAGTGAAAATCTTCAAGTAATGTGATGGTGGCGGTCACCTGAGAGGGAAACCGCTTAATCGCCCAGACTTAGTTAGAGGCCCGAAACGAACCGCAGACATGGCCAGTAACCGAACAGAGTTTTGGCATATCAATGGAAGCGACTCTCACGCCAAATGGCCAAGACAACAAGCACTTGGCTTGGCTTGACTTGGTTGTTTGCGTGTTTTGCTTAGGTGTCGTCGCTTATGTGGCCTGCCCAGGACACTTAAGGGCACTTTAGATGTGTTTGTGCATGTGTGTGAGAGAGAGTGGAAGAGGTGGTGGCGGGACGAGCGAGCATATGGCTACACAAGGATACAAAGTGGTCAGCGGAGCCATTACAGCGTCAAAAGTGCTTATCTACACAGTTGTTCTGTGGTGGTTGTTGCCGTTGCCGTGCGTGGGTGTTGCCATTGTGTCCAAGGCTAAATAATGCGCTTAATAGCGCTTACCCACCTCTAAAGCCAGGATCCCAGATCCCAGATCCCGGGTCCTGGACATCACGCTCTGCTCTCTTGCCTTTTTCTGTGCCGTGCTTTTGTCTTTGTGCCATTAGGCGGACAAACACACACGCAGTCACGTTTGCCGAGGCACGGGCCCGGCGATTTGCTGCTGCTGTTGTTGTTGGCTGCCAGAGCTCGATTAGCATATCAATATGCAGTGTGCACCCAGCCCCGCTCCGGAGCGTCCCAACCATCCCAACGATCCCAACCCCTCCAGACCACAGCCCAGAGCGGGCTCAGGCCCTCTATTCAGAGCCACGCACAAGTGACACATCGTTATGCGGCCTGATAAACATGGACTCTACCTACTTACAATGCCGCCATATTGCGCATACGGCACGTTGTCAACGTCAAGTGCTCGAGTGCGACAAGAAACCTAATGAAATGAGCGAATTGAATAGTTCGCTGGCGCAAGCACTCCTTTCCCGCTTGGCCCGGATATTGGCTTTTATTTTATTATACATATTTCGCCGGCTTTACTTTACTTATTTTCCCTATCATCTGCTTTAGCCGGGGCTTCTGATTCCGATGGCGATGCCGCTCCAGGCACTGTGTGCACCATCAGGCAACACATGCCGCCATTTCGCAGCATAATATCAAATTACAATGACTATCCATGTGGATCGTTCGCAGTGTGCGAGTGTGTGTGAGTGCGGGTGTCTGTGGGCGGTTGTGCCGCACACACACCTTGTGGATGCGTGTGCGTTGTGTGTTTGTAAACTACTTAATGGTGTGTAAATTTGCCGACGCGCTCCGACGCTGTTCGGTTTCAATTTTGCGGCTGAGAAAAATTAATTTTGTTGTTCGCTTTTTGTTGGCCGCCCACTTTGTCTATGCCAGTGCTTTGTCTATATGTGTGTGTGTGCTTGTGGCAACACTGCGTATGCGTAATGGATTTGTGCAATTAAACCGAAAACAAGAGCAGCACACACGCATTCGAAATTTGATCAAGTCCTGGCTTGCCAGCACAATCAGGCAGCAGTCAGACATTCAGACAATCACTCAGTGAGTCGATGTCTAACCTGTTGGCTTAGTTCGAAAAGTTTCGGTCCTGTTCCGGAGCTCCCTGCCAGCATTATTAGCAAGTTTGGCTAACCCACACTCCGCACAGCGGCTGGGAGAGGAATTCAATTTAAGTCTGACACAGGAATTACATGCTCTCCAAGTTGACTCTGCACTCCATCTGCACTCCCGGCAGGGCAGACAATACAAAGGCCCCGAGTAGAAGCGACATCCTCCAATCTCTGCTCCGCTCCGATACATCCCTGTGTGCCTGGTTGCCAAAAAACTGTTTACGTACCAAATAAATTTGCCATTAGATGAAGGGGAGAATTTACACGACTCCAGCCGGGCCAGAGAACATAAACAATGCAGCTGCAAGTCGGCCAAGAAGAGTGACACACAGGACCAACTCCTGCGGCAAAGGAAGGCAGAAACAGAGAGACAGCAGCAAGGATGTCGGTGTCGATAACGCTTGGCGAAAATTTACGACGAGCATACATTGAAATTGTCACATTGAATCGCAGAACAGGACCCGAAAAAAGCACACTATCGGTGCACCTGACTGGTGACTTAAACTACGGCGGCAGCTAATGAAATCTCTAAGCCAGGATCTGAGAAAATCCTTGCTGTCGAATTGCAATTCGATGCCTTGCACCGGAGCTCCTTCATTTGACCATAAATTATCACTTGCAGGCGGTGGCTTCCCGGCGTATGCGCTATTTCTCGGGCTGCACAGCCTCAAATAAATACAAGTCAGAGGTGAGAAGGGGCTAGAAGCGAAGACCGAAAAGCTCTTTCCGTTTCAATTGTAAACATATATAACGAAATATATGCGGTTCCATTCCCAAAGCCAAAGCCAGGGCACTGCGGAGGATCGTTTATAATCAGAAGAGCAGAAAATTTCATATTGCCTCAATGGCCCCGACATGTGCACACAGAGAGATTTCTTTGTGTGTGTCTGCGCAGAAATCTTTGAACTATGAAAAATTGATATTGGCTAAAAATACTTTCGGTCCTTGTGGCCGCCCGGCGATGTCCTTACCAGCCCTTTTGTCTGTTGCCCCCCATTGGCCCACTCGGCTTTCTCACAGCCAGTTGGAGTGTGTGCACAATGATTAGACGGACCTGGGCCGGCACTGGCCACATTGTACAATTTACTCTGATTCCTTCGGTCGCCCGGGGGTTGCCCCTGGCCCCAGTCCCCGGGGATGTGTGGGGATACTTCCTTTTTTTGGCTTGCTTATTTTGGCTGAACTTTATTTAATAAAGCAATTTGCGCTTGGCTGACATTAGTTATTGTTTGAGCCCAGGCCGCAATGTCTGGCTTGCTGGCCCAGCAGAGATAATTTGTGGCAGCCGGGTGCTTTTACTTTCGCCTGGCAACGGACAAGGGAGGCGGAATGGGAATGGTAATGAAAATGGTGAAGTGAATGGAGTGGGAGAGCCCTGTGTTTGCCCACCAATTGCCACAACTTGTTAAGCAATTAAATTTAATTTGCATGATAAAAAATACATGAAGACATGCAGCGAGGGGGGTATTAAACAAATGTATATATATGTAGCTCACCTGGCTTTTCAAGTGCCATTCCCCTTGATTAATGGTGATTAATGGTCAGCTTGAAGTTGACACTGGCAGACGGCACTGGCAGGTGCACACGTTCAATGCTTAGGCAGATCAATCAAGCGAGCTAGAAAATATTTTTAGATCTAGAAATTCAGCGGGCAGCCTTTCTATTCCCAGGGAATCACGCACCGCCAATCAAGTCAATTAGTTGCCGGCAACAATTTAAAGAATTTCAGCGCGAAATCGCATCGAAACCCCATTCCGGGCCACAGCCAAACCGATGCAACGCCTCTGGCCAGGCCTGCACCTTTCTGCATAACAAATCAATGGGGAAGCATTTTTTCACGTTGCTAGCAACGTTTTTAAGCGCACATCCGCAACGGTAACGCCTGCGGCTCTACACTTTTTGGCTCCGCTTTTTGCTTTTGTTGGTCCGTGCGTTTTGCCAAACTGTCAATCAATAGAATTGTTCGCCACTTTTTTCTAGGCCCACCGCAGAACGCAGAAAGCTGCTGCTGCTGCTGTTGCAAGGACGACCCCAAAAACCGAGCCGAATCGAATAGAACCGAATCGAATCGCGTCCGTGTAGAATGCATTGTTGCCACCGCCACTGCTGTAGCCATTGCATGTGGCAGCTATGGGCTGGAGCTCTGGGAGCGAGCCGTCAAAGTCAACGTGCATCATGTGGCGTGCGACCGGAGCGAGGCAATGTTATTTTTCGCTTTGTGGCTGCGCTTTGCCCGTTACGACATTTCCACACTGCTGGCAACACAACACGATGAAACCAGCGGACGATAAAAAACCCCGATGAGCAGGCTGAGAAAAAGTGCAGAAACGGCGGAAAAAACTGGCCAACAAGTGCCGTTGATCTATGAGGGGTCAGGGTGGGACAGTTGGCCTAGCTGTGTGTCTAAATTTAAGCTTAAAGCCGACGGCTGGAAGGGCAATTTAAGCTGGCCCCAAACAAGGCTGCACTTTGAGAAAATAGCATGTCCTTGCAGGTAACCAAGAGGTTTAAGATTTTAAGGAAATAAGGTTAAGAATTTTATATTGGAAAAGACTACGAGATTAAATCTTGTGAAAAGTGTAAATGAAACCCTCTTGATCATGAGTATATGTACATAGGAAAGTTTGTCTAAAGCATAACCTAAAGGAAAACCTATTGGCTTTCCAAAGTTCCTTTTTCTCAGCGTGCCAGAAAGTATCTTGCTGCTCCTCGAGCCATCAAACTGCTCGTTAACGCTCCAGCAAAGGAGTCATCGCCGATAGAGCCAGAAAGTGGCATAGGATGAGAAGACAGCTGGGGAGGGAAGTCCGCAGAGTGGAGGGGGCAGGATACAGGATGAACGAGAAGCAGAGCGCCTTGAGGCCTCAGGCTGCGTTCTGCATGCGGCTTTGATTTTTGTCTTTGTTCACGTTTTTGGCCATGTACGTAGTTGGCCCCGAAAGGCAAAATCAATACATCCCTGTGGCTTGACGGTTTTTTGTGTGTGTGCGCCTCCCTCGGCCGTGATTTGCCTTTGCCTTGCCATTTAGCCCTGCCTCCGTCATTCCTTGCCGTCCGGAAGTTGCCCGTCTGTCCGTCTACCCTGCTGCCCCGGCTCTGGCATGCAGGCATTCATTCCGGCACTCGCTCCGGCACTCGCAATCCTTCAGCTCCTCCCCATGCACTTGGCCCGTCCTCCACCTCAGTGGGCTTTGTGTGAATCGGCCGTGATTATGTCTAATAGCTGTCCAAGTCGATCGATGTTCGGTGTACTTGACAGTTGGGTGAGCGCCCAACTGAAGGCAGTGCCTTCAGCTCCGTTTACGGGCCTCGGCTTGATCTTTGGCCTTTCGACTGATGCATAATAAATGAGCCAGCCACACTTTCGCCTAATCATATAATAATAACTTAAGTAATGGCCAGCATAAATAAATGAATCACTAATGAGCTGAAACTGTTTCCTTTTTCGGCAACCGCAGAAACGAGCTGCGACGCACTAAAAATGCGCCATTTACGACAATCAAAATGATTAAGTGCGTTCCGGGGGGGCAGGCACGTTGCGAAAGTTGCGTATACGCCGCGTTCTCCGCTTTCCTTTCGCCGTTTGCCTTCGCCAGAATGGCCATAAACACCCAAAAAGGGGTCTGGGTCTGGGTGAAACAAGAAATATGACGGGCCTGCGTCTGTTTGGCGTTGGCCAGGCTTAAAGCAATTTAAAGCCCTGCACACACTCCTCGGCCGGAGGCAATTTCGTTAATATTTCCGAGGCGTTCGCTCACGGCCCAAGGAATGAACTGTGCGAAGAAAGAAGTTAAAAATACGCTTTAACTGCTACAACAAGTCCCCGGGGAGTGATTAAAATATAATAAATTTCACTTGAAAAACGAAGCAAGACAGCGCGGCAGAAGCGGCATAAACCGAAAGGAGATTAAGTGGTTGGCCAGCATAAAAACCGCACATGCAAACCACCCACCACGCCCATGGCCACGCCCACCCATATGGACTCCGCTCGACAGCCCTGCGGCGGGAGGATCCAGTAGGAGTCCGTACTCGGGGGCCGGGAACCCGGACTCCGTGGCCCGTGGCCCGTGTCCGGGTCCGGATTCGGGCTTTTTTGGGTCCTGCCAGTGGAGCCGAGCCCACAAAAGTGTGAACATAATTTATGCAGCGGCGCGCCAGTTTTTGGGTTTTTCGGTTTAGACAATGTTCAAGGATTGCCTCTCTGCTTTCGGTCCTCCGCGGCGGACCCCTCTTCTGCCTCCCCCCCTTCAGCTTTCGCCGCCTCTGTGTCCGTCAGTTTCGCCGGGGCTTTGAGCCGGGCGTTTGAGTGTTTTGAAGCCTTATGTGAATTTGATTTGCGGCATTTTAATTTATGAACATGTGAAAGAGCCGCCGTCGAGTTACCAAACATTTTGCCAAAAACATTTCCTGAAACAAGTTGCGGTTACACAGCGCATGGGGCTGGCTTTCGAGGGGCTACAAGTGGGTCTAAGCCTCCCTCTTTCGAGGGAACTCAGTCAGACAGACTGGCTTTGCATGGCGAAGCCCCAGCTGACGGCGTCGCTTTTTGTGCTGAATGCCAAATCAAGCAGCTGCCGTTATGTGCTTTAATTTTGTATTTTCCTTTTTTTTTCATCCTCCTCGACTTGAGACTTTTTACCATAGAAATTTCGGTTTTCTGGTTTCTCAATTTTTTGTTTTCCCTTCGTTTTTCTTCCCTTTTTTTCGGTTTATTTATCCAGGACTGACAGTATGTCTATGGTAGTGGGCGTTTTGTCGGGTTATCAGTGCTGGCATAAATCTTTTATCAACCAGTCGCAGCTGTGGGCCTCCGAGCAGGAGGCTGCGGAGCCCCCTGTTGCTGCTTCCTAATGAATACGCACAAAGTTGCTAATGAAGCAGCGGAGTGGGAGGCCAAGGAAGTTTCGGCATACGCATATGAATACGTATACAGAGCCTGCCAGAAGGACGAAAATGGAGATGGCGATGGAGACGAAGGGCAGGACGCGCGAGTGCTGCCTTATAGCTGATCTCATGCATATGCGACAGATAGAATAATTATACACTTGGGGCTGGGAATGGGATTAGAAGTGGGTGGGAACAGAGAAGCTGGAGCAGAGGGCGTGCAAACTTTGTCATGATTCTGGGGGCCAAGGAGTGCTTATGGTCTGCCAAAAATGCTTATGTGATAAATCTACACGAAATATTTATAATGGAAAGTAAATCAGGGGAAAAATTAGATTTTGAGCAATGGCTTCATCTTAAAGCTTTATGAATATATCTCTTATCGCAGGTTCTACCCTAAAAACTCTTTGGAAACCTCTTTCGTTAGAGCAGTCTTTGCCAAAACTTAATTTACTAAGGGCCATTTGCATAAGTTTGAACTTTTATAACTCCCTTTCCCCTAATTGCCCGGGTAGGTGAATTGATTTTGTTTTTATTTCCCCATTTTTCTATTAAACTTTGTGCATGCTTGCTGGCCACGATTACACTCAAGGCTGCCAAGGAAGCCGCAGGAAACAGAAGCCAGTGGAAGGCAAGGAAAGTCAGCGCTGAATGCTTATTGTGGTCGTTACAGAGTCCGAGCCAATTCCAGGTCCTTGAGGGGGGGCTGCAAGGGAGGAGAGTCGGCTAATGGTAAATAACGATAAATAGAAAAAAGTAGAGAAGTGCCTTTGGCCAAAGCAAAGTCAATGACGCACTCCGGGCACTTCAAGGCAGCAGCCTCATTGGTAGCTACAACAAAAGCCAGGTCTAGTGTGCTTAAAGCGTAAAATTGTTTGTTATAAAATTCAATTGCAGTTGCAGTTGCAGTTGCAGCAGTAGCCGTAGCAGTTGCAGTCTCCGCTGCTGTTGCTTCTTTCTTGCTCGTGGCCAAATGCAATCAGCTGCATAAGAAATGCCAAAGCTGCAACAGAAATGGCTAAGAAAGAAAGTTCCAAAGTTGAGTTGGCTACTTTTGTCTTGCCCTGAGATTTTCCCAACTATAAACTATAAGTATATCGGGGCCTTGGCCGAACTTATGCTCCTCCCTATCTCTGCATATCAAATGTGGAGTAGCACAAAATATTAAAAGAACAAATCGCATTTTGTAAACAAATTGCAAGAATTGAAATGTGAGATCTCAACTGAGCTGAGTCCTGGTTGGAAATTTAAAATGTATTGCATTTAATACAGGAGGCGTTCAAGATTTCAAGAAAAGTGATTCATTTTCCTGTTAGTTTTCAAATTTCGCCTCCTTTTGCAAATTGTTTGCGAATATGAACTGCGAGGCAACCCATCCGGTGTGTCGCCAGGCTGATTATGTTATAGCAGTCTGCAATTTGTATGAGAGTGGGTTCCATCAGCGAGTCATCTGGCATATTACCTTTTATGAGGTCTACTTTGAGGTTGTTTTCTGGCCTGGCTCTCGTTGGATGGCGACGCACACGCAATCCACTCGAGGTAAGTCCCACCCGCTGGCGTCATAAAAGTGCGTAACAAGCGTTAGAGGCAACAGGTTGCCAGGCGCTTCAGTTCGGTAGTTATATATACTCGTATGTGTATATGGGAGCACTCCTCCGTCTCCGTCTCCGCCTCCGGCTCGGTCTCGGTCCTCGTTTGCCAACAAATTGCGCATATCAAATTTACGGAATTGTCGCCGCTCTGTGCGTTGTCTTTCGCCATCCACCTCTTCCGTGGACGGGAAAGTGGAATTCTCGCCAAGCCTCGCCGGGAAACTAATAGATTCCGTTGCCTTGGCACTCGCACACACTCGAGCGAGCCGGCTAGGCTTTATGGCCAAAGTGTTGGGTAATGGCGGCAAATGGTAGGCGTTGTCAAAGGATCCCGGCTATAGGCGGCTAATGCCGCATTTCTGGGCTCGTTGTCTATATTTTTTATAAGCGTTTCGCGTGACAGGAGCCGCGATTCCCCTCGGAGGGGGGCCTGCATTTACATATCCGGGACATTAGAGCCGCCATATTAATGATTTTATTGTGTAATAACGCGTTATCACGCCGTCACTCACACGCGCATAGATATGGCTAATTCATTTGTTGCCAGTAGCTCGTTTTTATATATTTTTTTGTGTGTTTGGTCGGGATTTTTCCCGGCCGCTCTGCCCTGATCTGCTGTGCTCTGACAGTTTGCATTTTGATTGAGTTGTTTTCACATAATTTATGGGGACAGGCCAGCGAAGCGTGTTTGCCAAATGCAAAATGATATTGATATGGATTGCTCGAATGGATTTTTGGTTGCTTTAGCCAATGTCTGGGCATTAATAAACATTTGATTTGTGATTTGTTGCGCTGCATTATGCAAATTTGCGCTGTGCATAAATTGCGCAAATTATTTTCTGTCTGCCGACTTAATTAAATGACAAAATCATTTTTTCGGAAGACCAAGCAGCGGAAAGTAAACAAAGGCCTGTCACACACAATGCCAAATGGAGCTCTCAGACCGGCCATAAATGAATAGACTTTAATGAGTTCAATAAATGGATTGGTCAGTGGTTGGCTTCTGGGGCAAAACGGATAAAATTCAATAAATCAATACAAAGTTGCCACTTGTACATATATTTATGTACATATATGTTTACATTCAGCGAGGCCAAAAATGTTGTGGGAACACTTTCAGCCGTTGGTAATTGCAACACGTTTCGGGGAGAATGCGTGGAATTAAAATGGCCTAAATGGGACAATCAGCTAATTACCCCTTTGTTCTTTATATATTTCAGTTATTAAGCGGAAAGGTCAATGAGGGTGATACGGTCAATACTATAGTCTGGGTCTAAAAGTGAAGCATTGCTGATAATTTAATATTTTGATTAATGGTATTCATTTCCTAATGCATGAAAAACTGACTTTAATAAAAACTAAAAATGAAAAAATCAAAGGTATTTACATGAGTTTGGCCCAGGGTATTTATAATCCAACTGAATGCAGCTATTAAGTACTGAAATAACCTCTATATTATCTTGTGAACGTATCTGAAAATATTTCTTCTTCCGACACGCATTAAAATCATTAAAAGCACCAATTGGAATATATCCTGTTAAAAATTTACTTCCTCCATGGAAAATGGCCACAGAAAAGGTCAACTTTTGCCCTAATTACTAAAGTATTTGCCTAATTAGTTTGTTGCTGCTGATAAAAATCCTCAACTGTTTAGAATATGGCAATTACTTGGACATTTATACCTTTTTTCATGTACAGCAATAGGGCTATACCAGCACAAGAATGTCTAGTTTAGGTAAAAGATAAATGTCCTTTCATGACAGGCTGCCTTCAATCGGCTTGAATTCCCTTTTTACTCAACTTTTTGCCGCGTTGCCTGGCTACAAGCGTCTGGATTGTTCCCTAATTCCTTGGGCTCCATTCAGTTGGGTCCGCTAATTGCTATAACTTCCACTCTCTGTCCGTCCCAGTGTCAGGCGGGGTCCTACATATATACACAGTATAGTGTGTTGATTGCGCTGAAATAAATGAGTTTTCATGCTAACCGAGCAAAAGTTGCGCCAATTATGCTGCTGGCCGAGGTTCCCGGTATCGGGTTGAGCTCTTGGTTGGCCAGAACAGACTTAACTCTGGCCGAAAGTTTCAGGCTTTTGTCGAATTTGTATAATGCCATTGCCATTTAGCATAAGAAGCGAGTGAATTGGTCCACAAATTGAATGAAAATTTGCTCCTCTTCATTATACATAATCATTCAGCTAAACAAAGAGGCACAAGACTCTGCGCTCCAGAGTCGGAGGCACTCGCGGCACAGATTTCCTTGCAATCTGATGCTTTCGCTTCGAATAAGTTCGCTGGGCCGGGGATTATTGCGAAACATTTCTCGCTTTTAATCAGAATCTCTGCTGCCAGAATGATAAATGCTCCCCTGCAGCGATGCGGTGCAGGAAACCAGGTCGGGGTCGTGGTAAAGAAATATTCATAATTCAATGCTTAAACCGCAATTCATGCTCTGTTTTTTGGCATCGCGGGCCCCTTCAGCTGCTGCCAGTTTAGTTCAGTTTCAGTTGAGTTTTTCCCTTGCCAGCAACCCGGGCAGCCAACGAGCCATTCACATTAATATCGCTGTGCAGTTGCTGGTGTTTTTGGTGTTTCTGCTGCTGCAGCTTACCTGGGGTAAACCTTAAAAACGCTTTTGCATTTTCATAAATGTTTGGCTTTTGCTGAAAATACACTCCTCCACCCTCTGCACCGCACACTCCGCTCTCAGCCCCTTGACAGCCTGGTTGATCTGCATATTTCACTTCACCCGACAAGCTGGCCGTGCTTCAGATTTTTGTTTTCCTCACTGCGGCCGGGCATATCCACCTCAATCTCCGCAAAATGAGGAGGACTGGGCATCCATCAGTTCTCCGTGGACTCGTGGCGGCGCTGCAATGAAATTGAAATTAATTTTTAGTGATTGCGGATGCGGCGGCTCGCTCGTTGGCGGTTTTGACACGTCCGCTGATTGAATTGTAAATTTTCTTAACCTCTCAAATATTTCCGTGCCGCCGCCCAGTCATTTACACACATTTTCCCTGCATTATTTAACACGAAATGAACAATAATAATTGTGCTGGAATTTAACCTCTTGTCGTTTTTAGGCCAAATGCACTTGTCGCCGCCATTGCCCCATCGATACCAATTAAAACAGACGTCAGCCAAAGCAAATAGCCATCAGGTAATTAAATTTTTGATAATTTATTTATTTTTTATATCAATTATTACTCTCGATAATATTTGAAAAGCCGGGCGGGGGGCGACACGATGAAGAGGGCTTCAAAATTAAATGGGCATTGAGCTGGTACAAAATTTACCACAAATACGAAAATATCTGTATGTAATGTGGCACTTTTGGGGTGTGAGTTTAATGAGTGACAAGTGAGCGAAGGTGGGGACGAATTTTAACATGCAGCTTTATTAAGTGTCGGCAAATCCAATTCGCAGAAGTGAATATTCATGTCAATGTCTCGCCTGTCACTGAGTCAAGACAAAGCTCATAATGAAACTGAGCGAGACTGCTGTCAATTGGCAGAAATATCATTTATAAACTGGCATGGCAGCAGAGCTGGAAACAAGAGTCGTGGAGTTCCCATCCAACTAATTGAATGATGGACTACAAAGCAAATGAAAATCAATCTCTAAACTAAAGCCCTATCATTGTGAAAAACTGCTAGTCTGCTTTCCGATACCGTGTCCGAACTTTGCCCAATTAGGCAGCCGCAAAACTAGGCCAAAATGTTGTGCCTTAACCTGGAAAAGGGTTGGAAAAATAATTAATCATTGGCTATATAAGGATATCCCGAATTTCGTTCATTCAACTGTATACATTTTGATTTAACTTTTAAGGTTTTTACAGCAATATCTGAACACTCAGTGGCTTATAAAAGCCCGACCATATCTTTTTACCACGTTTTTCCGAGTGCTGGTTGGCCAGCAGCAGCTTTTGGACGTTTGCCATTATTCATGGCCAGGAAATTGAAATGTTATGTGACCTCAAAAGTATACCCGAAAATGCCCCAAATATGTGTTGGCTCAGAATGGGGCCCCGAACAAATGGCCAGAAGTGTCGTTTATCTTGGAAAAGTGGCTTAGCGTCAGTCCCTTCTTTCCCGCTAGTTTTTCAGTCGAGACGCCGTCCAGATTTTCGGCTTTAATTGAAGGCAGCTGGTTTAGCCATCGCTAAACTTTGACCAAGTTTCCTTTTCGTTGTTTGCACTTTTGACCAAAAAGGGCTTGAGCCCGGCTGATTGGCCGGCTGGTTACTGACCTCTGGCCCCTAGCTAATTGAAATAGCTTGGCAGGAAACTTAATTATGATTGTCGTTTAGCTTTTGATCTGCTGTCAATTTTGCAAATAACTCTCCACTCCTCCGCGCTGGGCTTAATACCGGCCGTAATTAATAGCCAGGCTGGCCCGACAATTGGGCTTAAAGTATCTCTGTGTCTGGGGTAAAAAATCCATTTGCAAATATTTGCTCAAGTGGATTGCACTTGCTTTAAGCCCGAGATACATATTGCTGCCCTCGACAATTAGTTAAGTCTATGCAAATATTTTTCCCCTTTGGCCAAGGCTCTTGAACAACCATCAGCCAAACAATCAATCAATCAATCAATCCATAGATCAAGAGGGACCGACGGCAGCAGCAGTGAAATTTGGTCAAACACAAACACAAACACAAACAAGTCCGAAACGTTGCTAAAGTGCAATTAAGGTTGGGAGCTCAAGAGGCGCTTAGGGAGCCCGGCAATCGAAAGCGGAGTCCAATTACCCGGCGATAAAAAAGAGTCTCCCGACAATGTACTCTCCACTTCGCAATTGTATGAAATGTGATCCGCTGCCAGGGAATTGAAAAAAAGAACAAGTCCACAGCGCACTCGGGAGAGTGAACTTCTGTAAAAGCGAACTGTTTCTGTGCACTGTGAGCTAATAACATCAACATGTTCCCCTATTTGTTCTTCTATATTTTCTCTGACTATATTATAATAACTTGCTTCACTGCCATTCAGTTCTCATTACCAGGCGAACACTGTACCAGGCAGAGAATACGTTGACTCAAATGGCATAGCAATGTACAAATAAAAATAAGGAAAAGTACGAACCAATTCAGAACGAGTTAAGCTCCCAAGAAGATGTCGTTGCATTTATGCATATTACAGAGAATGTGCATTTATGGAATCGCTTCGCTTAAGTGGCGCAATTATACTCATGACCATCGCCTTAATTAGGGCCGCAGGAAAAATAAATGTTCATTCGCAAGAAAACTAATGTCAAATGTCAGTTGCCATTATTACTTCTGCTGGCTGGACCTCGGGGGAAAACTATTTACCATCTTTCCCATTTATTTTCACCGTCTCCACCTGGTTTTCCGGCTGCCTCTCCATTCCACCTTTCGCGCTCACCTTTGTTTCAATGTGTTTTACAGTTTTCCAGTTGATTTAGTACGCCGCAATGTTTTTATTAGTTGCGAAATATTTCCACTTTCCCCTTGCTTTTCATTTTCGCGCTTTTCCACCGCATTTCCTTTTCGTTGGCTGCCTTCCCGTTGTCGTTTGTGGTGCAATTAGTTGTTGTTTTGTGGCAATTTATTTAATTTCTTATTCCCTCCGATTTGGTGTGCCAGCCATTAATGCCGATTCCAGTTGGTTTGGCGCGTTTTTTGCCGCTGCTTCCACTAATTAAGCTTAGAATTCGACCATTAATCAAATTAGATTTTCGTTCGCCTTTTCTTAGCACACTCCCTTCCTGTTGCGCTCATAATTCGGGGATTGTGATGCCGAATGCCAGCGTGTCTGAGGAGATGTCTGAGGATGGCTCTGGCACTTAATTAAAAGATTACTTGTTAAAACTTTTGGCAGAAAACTTGATGTGAACATTGCCTGGGACTTCGGGGGGAGTGCGGCGGGAGGCGGGCGGTGAGCGCCATGTTTGCTGAAGAACTTTAAATAAATAGAAGGAAATTGCAAAGCAAACACATTTGGGTACAAACACTCGAACACACACACAGGCATGCACGGCTCACAGTCTCTTGCACATTGTAGACAAAATGGCAAACGTTGAACTTTGATGATTTATAGCCGGGCCAGGAGAATGGGAATGCGGCCATTCAGGGGCATAGCTATTTCTATGCGGCACTGGCGGCGGCAGCGTTTGCTCAACAGCATTCTTTGTAGCCACTCAAAGTCGACTGGCGCTCACACTCGCCCGCACAAACACTAAACTCCCAGTTAGCTACACTCTGCTACAGAGTTTCACATTTAATTTACTACGTGTCACGCATACGCTTGCAACTTGACAAATAGAAGAAAGTCGGGGCGGAAAAGCAAGTGGGGGTCCTGGTGGGGGGAAAAAATCTGGTAAAAATCACACTGCACAGAAACACACTCTCTAGGAGGGGGCTTGGCTAGGTAAGATGCTCGATTACGACCGCTTCTGCAGAGGATTCAGGATTCTGGAACCCGGCTCCAGGCCACTCTGTGGCTTTATTTGAAGTCTTTGATTATGTTTTGAGAGCGAGCCGCAGATTACGGTAAACATAAACAAGCTTTTGCTCTCGCTTCCGGTTCCTGTTTTAATGTACTTTCATTCACTCTGAAAAGTTACTCCTTTTGACTCCTCCGTTCGGGGCCGGGGCAAACAAAATTTCAAAGTTTAATTTAACGTTAATAATGTTATTTGCGATTTTTATTTAATGCTCCCCCATTTCCCCTCGCCAGCCGCCTTTATATATTTTAATTTTATTTTTTTGCAAGTACATTGCAACGCATGTGTCACAGAGAAAACAAGGAGAAATAAAAGGCGATGTTCAGAGAGTTTTAGCTGGCTGCCAACTTTGAACTCAAAAGCCACTCACACAGACTCATTTAATTATCAAGTTTACTTTGTGCCCCCTGAGAGTGTGCGTGAGTGTGTGGGAAAGTATGTGGATTTAATTGGTTTTTGATAAAACTCAGCTAAGCATGCTAATTAATGTGGCTTTGACTTTGAATGCATATGCTCGGCACTGCAGGTGGGGCGGGGCCTGTGTTAACTTCCGTTCCGCCAAGTAAAAGCCGTCTAATCGGATGCGAGACACTGCAAACAACGGAAAGTGTACAAATATTTTTATTTTCCAGTCCTCAAAGGCGCAAACACGTGGGGGAAAAAGTTTTCTCGCCTTCCATGTACCGCCTCAGGACGCCCTGCCCCCGCCTTCTGCAACTCAACACGACTCAACTTAAATAAATAAATTGTTTGGCTGCATCAAGGATACGTAATACGTATACGCAGTGTGGCAGCATGTCAACACAATAAATGCGAATGAAAATTGCAGCAAAGTTTTGCTATTTTTGGCACATGATTCCCGGCCCAGGAGGCGGGGTGTGCGGCAAGGGGGCGGCGTGTAATGTACAAAAAATAAGTCCCCCGTGACCAAGTTGCAGCACCGAAACAGCAAAGGCAGCAGCAACTGCAAAATAATTAAATTCCAACAAGCAAGTTATAGACCCAAGACTTTTTGCTTGCCTCTTATTGTGTCTTACGAGTCTAATTTCATGCAAAATGCTCCTGCTTCTCACCCTTTTGGGCTTCTGCAGGCTCGAGGCAGGGGCGTAGTCAGAAATTGTTCAAAGGACAAGATTCCATATTTCTGACACTCTGACTCCTAATTAAAAATCAGCATTGCATTTGCGTGAAAAACTACATTTTAATCACGAACTGTATATGTGTATACATTTAAATTATTATAGCAACATTTATGTGGGCTAATTGAGTTTTAATTAAACAAAACTGTAAAAAGAAAACAAAATAATTGCAAATAGTTTCATAATCAAAACTTTAGTAACTAGTGATTTTAATTGCATTAAATATTTATTGGTAAATCCCACATTTATGTATATAGTCAAGTGTCAGAACATACATTTTAGAAGGGGTTCTTAGCCCCCGTTCGCCCTACGCCACTGGAGTGTGTGTTCTTGATGGCACTGAAAGTTATGCCCTCAACTTATTGCCGCTTTCCGCATTGCTTTTGTTTCGCCAGCCAGCCCTGTGTTTGCTGTTCGGTTGGGTTTCTTACGGCTTACGACTTGTCAGTGGCTCAGTGACTCAGTGGCACGGCGGCTCAGTGGAGCACTGCTGGGAATCATTCCGTTTGCTCCTGCTCCTGCTCCTGCTCCTTCTGCTGCCAGTGCAGTTTTCTTGCACATGCCGGAAGGAAATGAGCAAAAATGACAAAGTTAACGGATGTGCACAAAACACAACGCACACCCGCTCACACTTGCCACACGCTGCCCCAATAGAGCCACCAATATGCCGCCCCCCGAGCCATCCGGCCCGCCCAGTCCTCGGGCTGTCCTGCCCAGGGGCTGCCCAATGCACTTGCACAGGATCAGGATATGTGTGCGGAAAGTACAAAATTTTACATGCATTTGATTTATGTTTCGCCAGCTCCCGTTCTGCGTCTCAGAACTTTTGCCTCGCCGCCCTTGTCATTGGGCCAACTCCCCTGGCGGCATCAGCCCCACGCCCCTGTGCCACTGGCAAGTAAGCAAATCATAGCCTACATTTCCGCTGTTGTTTATTCGAGAACATTTCTCTTCCTTCTGCTGCTGCTATTTTTTCGGCTTCTGCTCCTTTCGTCTGCTCTGGGGAGTTCACTTCACTTCGCATCTCTTTCAAGTCGAAAGTTTTTGTCTCTTGAACATTTTTCCCATGAATTTTCGCATGGAAAAAAGGCGAAACGTTGTCATGTTCGGCTAATGTGCAATTGTCTCAGCAAAGCTGACAAAATGTATGTAGCTCGGGAGAATGGCCCAACCCTCGGCAATTGACTCAAAAGAGTATCGACCAGAGGAAGGACTTTTTAATAAAAGAAGTGTTTTGCTCAATCAACGCTTAACCGGGCCCCGTTTGGGATATAGAAAACGAGACAAAAGGAGAGGGTCGAGCACCTTTTCGAAGGCGGACAAATGAAATTATATTTGCCGCCCCCTTTTCCGCTGTGTTTCAGTCCGGTTTGCTTTTTTGGTTTCGTTTGTTTTCTGTCCCCTTTGTTGGTTCACGTTTTGAAAATTTCATTTATCAACGGCATTCCCAATGCTCGATCCCAGTACGCCGCAGCTCCCCCCACTCACGTTCTCGTGGCTACCAACTTGCCTCTCGGCCATCCCGTGTCAACAGGCAATTATTATGAAAGCCTGGAGTGGGTCAGGGCTCGGTTCGGCGACTCTATGGGACTCTGGTTAAGGGACGGTCTCCGGATCCAGGGGTCCGGTCAGGTACTCGTACTATGCTAAATGCCTTGCCACTGAAAAATGCGGCTTTAAATTGCATGAAATCATCGCCACATTCCACAAGTAATGAAATTAGTGCAAACAAAGCAACAAATGCGTGGCGGCAGGGCAACGACTCCTCTCAACAAGCGCTATCGAGGCCAATTAGATTAGCAGGGCCAAAACAAAGCAAAGCGAAACAGAAAAAATGCAAATAAAACCGAGCAGAACAACAGAAAGCTATAAAATGTGCCTGCCAAGTGGATAAACAGATACTATGGGGGTTTGCTAAGTCTAGTTTTCTGAAAATCATCGTAAAGCCGTTCATGAATTCGACCGGATCACGAAAATTGTCTGAGGGGAAAACGTGTAATAATTCAGAGTGACCAAATCCCCATGTGTAGCATTTAAAAAAGAGCGGGCACACTAATCTTAATCGATATTCAAAAATGTGACAAACTGTTGAATAAAATCTAATGTGTAAACAAAGGAGTTTATGTAACTTCAGAATTTAGACACATGCAAAATACACAATACACTCGAATTCTGATATAAACACATCATTTTTGTTAGTTACAACTTTTGTCAAAATGTCAGAGATGCCTAAAAAAAAATTTCATGTTTCCATTATGGGTTGCCCATTTCGCGTGGTGAACTTCGTGATGCTGTTTATTACGGCGGTGATACAGACTGTCATCTTTGAGAAGCCAAAGGTATTAACGTATCTCCCATTGTGCACTAGCAAATCGAGGTTGTGGCCCTGTATTTTCTCATCAAACTGCTATTCTCCCACTGCGTCCTGGGCGAGGAGTACGGGATATCGGTGTGGCTGTACCTCTTCTTCCTACCGGTCATCACCCTGCAGAGTGTGCTTCTGGCTTTCTTTCGGCTGTTCTGCAACACCGTGGGCCTGGATCCAATTGTGCGTATTTACAGAGTTATTCGCTGATATTTTCCCAAAGGGCGTTGTCCGCAGGCGATGCTGTTCAATTTTGTCAGCGGCTTGGTGTGCATCGGCACCTCCGTTACCCTGCTGGTGGCCTCGGTGACGCACTGCGGCAACGGCTTTCGCTACATGTTCTTCGTGTCCAGCTGCTTGGGCTTTTTAGCAGGCGTCCTGCACATTATAAACGCATGCTTGTGCAACTCTTACATGCCCAAAGACGAATGGTATTTATTGAAAAAGCGTTTATATTCGCATAATGATGACTTTACCTCCCAACACGCCACAGGATGTACGCTAAGCCATCGAAGAGAACCAGAATGAGAGAAACAGGATACCGACCTAAAGAAACCATGCGTATGGGATTCTAAAAAAAACTTGAACAGATACTTTTTAAGAGATATTCTTAACACACTCGTTCAAGTGAGGTAAATTAGGATTACAATGTTCATACTATATTAATATTTAATTTAATTTAGAAATGAGAATATGACTAAGGTTTCGATGGAGAGTAAAAAAGGACTAAAGCATTATTTATTTTCGAACATTTCCACCTAAAACAGTTTAAATTCCAAAGGATGAAATGATCTTAAACTATATTTAATTGTAATTTTGCCAAACACTTTAACTAAACTGAATAAAAACAATAAGCATTTAATCGATTATCCGACCTGTGAGCAATTAAAGGAATGCTTAGCCAAACATGCATCCTTGCTGGCTTTATTGAAAGCGACTATAATAACATGCGATCGGATTAATTGCATCCAGTCGGCTATAATTTAAGTAGACTTTAACTCGCACTTAAACGCTTTTCAAGGCTGAGCGGCTGGCAGACGGCCAGACAGGGTGAGCCAACACAGTTTGGAAATACAAACCCAGTCCCAAAGTTTGACCCAGACGAAACCCGGCCCCAAATTAAACACTGACTCTGCGCCGATTGTTGGTTATTGTTATTTGTTATCGTTTCTGGGACTTGGACTTGGACTTGGGCCGCCGTCTGGCCAGCGGTCATAATCAATATTATTCGGCGACCTTTGCGTGTTAATAGCCTAAATACTCAAGCCCCTGTCGACAGCGTACACAATGGCGCATGGATTGTTTGGTGATTTTTGGGGCAGGGGACTGCCTTGGGCGCCATTCATTTGCGCAGCGAGAAATCAATAAATTGCTTTTTGACAATCCCCAAAAGCGCTCAGAGCTCTTTGAAGAGCCCCAATGATAGTTGCATTCGCATAATGGAAGGACTCACACTCCAATCAATACGCAGCGACAAACATGGATGGCATTTTATTCGCAATTCACCATTCGAAATTCGCAATGCATATTCGCATATTCATAAGCATAAGAGATTTACGTGATGCAATGGCAATCAAACGGAGAGACAGCCACTCCTTTTAGCCAACTGACAATCACTAATACAAGCAATCACAGGAGCTGCCAGCAAATGAATAGCGAACGATTCGCAACTGCAGCTGCAACAGCTGTCATGTAAATCCTTGAGATGGGTATGAGGACGATGTTGATGATGTTGATGATCATGATTGCGAAGCGGGAAGTGTTGATGATACTGGAGGATGGTGTCAGTCAATTGCTGATGCCGTTTCCGCTGCCTCTGATGAATGCAAACTAGCTGACAGCCTCACATCCCGAGCGGCGAATCCGAATATATATAAATCTATATGCACGGCCTCGGTGCTGTTGGTTTCATTTGATGACTTTGATGCGCCCCGGAAAATCGCATAAATGTTAAAGCGATGCAACCCACTCTCACCCTCATTTCCTGCTCCGCCCGAAGCCCTGTGAAATGCCGGTAAAAGATTTTACGGCCCAAAGACCGTAGTGAAGCCCAACTTAATTAAATAGCTGCTCGCTTGATTAACTGCCGACCTGGCTGATTGCAGCACTTGGTGGCCTAATTAAGAGAGTAGTGCCGATATCATAAATTCCACCCTTTTGAGGGGCAATCAGGGGTTGCGGCAGCTACATTCGTCATGGGAACAAATGACAAAAGCAGCCGTATACAAATGGAAAAATATTTGGCACTTCAAAGTGGCGCTGCTGCCCGACAAATACGACAAACGTTGAAGAGTCATTTACCAGGAGTGCCGAGCAGCAACAATAACTAAAACAATGCTGGTAGTGCTTCTCGTACAGAGGACGTAGTGCTGGTGGCTTGAAAAATGGCGGCAAATGCAGGCAAACGAAGGCGAACGCAGACGGCATTCAGTATACGCCGTGTGTGCCGTCCCCGCTGCTGGGCGCAAACAAAGAGCTGCTGGATGATGAGCAGGCAATCGGAATGAAACCAAGCACTAGAAGTGACTAACACGAGCAGTCCAAAGGGGGGCTGGCTGGAGTGGAAGTGACTGCCTGACTGACTGACTGTCAGTCCGCTCAACTGGAGCTGGAGCACGTCAAAGAGTAGAAAAGGAAAATCGTGGGGGGGCAACGCGTTGGCGTTGACGACAATTGCACAATTCATAATAGCCAACATGACACCCCACTCACGCAGATGCCGGCTCATGTGAGTGTTAACCAGTTGGAGAGCGAGCTTCCCGGAGACCGCCATTAAATAGTGGAAACTGTTGAATGTAACTAGGGCTGGCGCTGCGGGAAAAGATTGCTGTCTGAAAGTAGTTATAAAGAATAGTTTCCATATTGTACAAAAAAATATAGAATATGTGCTTTGTATAGTCTTATAATTTCTATACGCCTGGTCTTCATTTTAATAATAAATTCTAAATTGTTGTTTATTATATGGGAGACGAGTTAAACAGTTATCTCAGTGTAGATGCTGTAAAATGGCATAGATAGTGAGAGGCTTAGGGCCAGTTCAGTTCAGTTGTTTATTACCCTTACTGCTCCCAACACTTTCACTAATGTGCGGGAGTTGCGAGTGTCTGCCTGGAGATTGCATTTTGCAATCCTCGTGGAATGAAGGGCAACCAGAGAGCAGGAACAGAAGCCAACGCAGTAACAGGACCGCAGTCGGGAGTCTCGAAAACAGGGCCATGGCCAAGTGCTGTAAATGATTGTGGTAATAAGCATTATGCACAGACCGGCGGCCGACATGTCCGTCTGGCTGTCAGTTGCTAGGTTAGACATTTGAAGGAGCAGACGAACAGACAGGCGGACATTCCGTCCGAGTATCTCTCCTCTCGTCAGCGTCAAATTAGGTTGGACACTGGGCATTAGCTAGCTCCACAGGACCTTCGTCCGGCGTCCTTTTGCGCTGTGCCCTCGCCAGTGACAGCAGCTCAACTATTTGCTTTGATGGCAGCTCCGACTCGGCTTTGATTAAAATCGCAAATTGGTTTGGTCAGCGAAAGGTAAGTAAATCGAGGCAAAGATTATCTTTGTTTGCATTCCAGCTGTGGCCAGCCTTTGATGTGAGCCCCCGCCAGCTAAGTTGGGATTAAGAAAGCCAATGAAGAATTCGCACATTTCAGCCATAACCCCAAGAAGGATACCCCCACACACAATCGTACAAAGCATCCAGCCAAGTGTGTCTAATGTGTCCTTAAAGGGTTGTTGGCTCAGGACGGAGCACTGGCCTTTTACGATGATTGATATCGGTGTTGGTCCTCATAAATGGAGCAATTGGCAGAGGGAAATTATAATTAATAAAAGGGGGCTCGTCCTGGCGGCCTCTTCATCCACTGGCCGGCTGTAATTGCTTAAAATTAGTTGAGTAAAGTTGGCAACGATTGCCTTAGGCCACTCACTGACCAGTGACACTGGGGCCAGCAAATAAAAAGGCCGTAAAAGGATCGTAAAAGCGGCATTAAAACCTCCGAGCAACAACTCAAATATTAGCTTAAATGCAATACACATTAAATTACTCGTAGCAACAATAAAAGCGTACGAATAAAACAGATTTTCTGCTAGTAAAACAATAAAAAGGCAACCACTCCCCCACACACATGCGCACCCTGCATCGGCAGGCTGCCGGCAAGGATAGATGGATGGCACTTGGGCAGGACACGAGCCCAAATCATCTGCGGAAGCGACTGGATTCTGGATGTGCGAAAATGTGGGTGCCGGGGACGTGGCAAGGAGCTGACACAAATTGAGCAAAGATGAGTTTTTAATTCGATTTCCCGGACCGAACCCTTAACGGGAGAAGGAGAGGGACGTGTTCGGGTTGCTTTCAATATATGTCAAAGCAAATTTAAAAGCTACGAAATTGTCAAGGGGCACGCGCTGAAATATGAACGCCAAATGCGAGAAATAAGAAAATACAATTTTGCGAGACAAGTGGCATCATAAACATATCGCCTCGGTCTCATTTTGAATTCTTGGGCCCAGTCCGTGTCCCGTGTCCGAGGGCGAAATTCAATTTAATAAAAGGGAAAGCACCCGGCAGGCTGAAAGGACACTGACACTGGGTAAGGGACACTCACACACACACATCCGCACACAAGCCGGATTTTCGCCCAATTTTTCTTTTGGCCGCCAGGGCGAGCTGGGGAGGGAGAGCGAGAGTGCCTCTTTCTGTGGCAACGCGAATGAAGCGAATTTCAAGTTTTTTTCTGGCCACGTTTACGGTTACGGTTTTGTGCTCTGCCATCCTGTGTTATTTTGCGTAAAAGTTTAGTTAACAACATTTTCTGGGCACCCAACCTGGCCTGGAGTGGCCGGCCGCACAACGACGTTAATATTGTTCGTGATGAAGCCTGAAATGGAGACACGGCGAAAGCATCTTGAGGATGATTACTTCCATGATAATGATGGCTAGGTTGATGTGGACGGGGATGGGCATGAGACGAGTGCCCGGGCAGACTGAAACAAAATATGGGAAACTCTTAATTAAATTTGAGTTCATTTATAATAAGCGCTCGAGCTGGCAGCAGACTGACAGCAGGCTTTTCTGAGAAAACCGTGGGAATCTCTGGAATGTAGTTAGCAAAAAATCACATTTTCGCGAATAAAGTGATGTGGGATGAAACTGGGGTGAGCTGTAAACTTATGATTTATAGGCAAACGAAAGTTTTATTTTATTCATTTATTTTATATTTGTAGATTTTTTAAGAGAAAAGCTTATTATATCCATTATTTTAGCGAACCCTTTTCTTACTTAATTTAATATTTCGTTCACGCTTCATTTGGAATAGAAATTGCCTACTGTAATCCTTGGGATCCTGCTGCGATATAAGGTTCCCCATTAGTTGTGCTCATAAGTGGGGCCACACATGGCCGGGTTCTTGGGGAAAGAAAAAGGAGTGTGAGGCCTTGATGGCAACCGATAAAGTTTGTAATTGTTTCATTTCCAGGATTTAAATTGCAAATATGAGTTTTGTGTCTTCGGCGGCCGGCGGGGTACTAAATTATGTCAAATGGCGAACACGCGTTCGGCTGCCCCTGCACCCCAAAAGGACTGACTTCATTACGGGCGCCTGTCCGTGTATGCCCCATTCCGGGCCCCAATCCCAAGGCCCAACCCAAGACCCGGCGAACAGCAGAGCGTCGCACAGTAGATTTAACCTAATTAAGAATGTTCAACAGGACACAATGCTTCGAATACAAATGAAATGCCAGGGAAAAGGGGGAGTGTTTGGGGTTGAAAAGGGGGCGTGGGCGGTGGGAGCGGTAGGGGTAGGTCGTGGGATCTAAGCACCCGACAGGCTGCGCAAAATGAATGAGCTGCCGAGCAAATCTGCTGTCGTGTTTTCGCTTCCAGAGAAAGGTTGCCTGCAGGGTTACACGGCTTTGTTGCCGCTGCTTTGCGTATTTTGTTCTCCTCATTTTTTTGGAGCTGCTGCTGGCAAGACGAATGTTAATTCTATTTAAGCATACACACACCCAGTTTTGGGGAGAGCAGGAGGAGAAGGAGGAGCAGCAGTAGGGGGAGGGACAAGCTGCTGCCGCCGGCGCCTTTGGCATTCAAAGTCACAAAGATTGTCAGCGTTTTCATTTTAATTCAAACAAATGTTACTAATGTTGTCATTGTTGTTGGCGCTTTTTCAGCTTGCCGCGTGGCTTGTTGAATATTTTATCGTTTGACTTGGCGCCTTGGCAACATTTGGCTCCATCATTTCACCCGCCAGAAATCCTTTCTCGTCACTCGCTAATGGGCTTAGTCCCAGCCAGGCAGCCAGGCAGCCGGATGCTGCGACCGGGACCCCAGTTTCGCCCAGTTTCGGTTCGGTCTTCAATTTACAATTTGCATATTTGGCAATATTTTGATGGCTTGATTAAAAACCAGTTTATACGAAATACGGCGCATAGTCCGGCCCGGAAAATATTTATGCAACTGCAAAATGCTCTGTATTAAAAGTGTGAAAACAATGACGACGATGGGCCCGCAACATTCAACAACTGGCTGCAAAATATTATCTTTATTGTTATTTTTATTATTTTTATTTCTTCGGCCCCGGTTGTGCGTGATGTTTTTTGTTTCATATACTTTTTTCTCGGTTTATATTTATTTTCTGTTGTTTTTTTTTTTGTTTTGTTTACTCACGAAAACCCAGGTGTGCTGGCAACTTTTACAGCACTGAAAGAGCGGGGGAGCTGGTGTCACAATTGTCGCAGGAATTCTTTTTTTTGTGTTGGGTTGTGTTTTACCTTCTGTGTTGCGTTCGGTTAGTCCTGTTCCTGATCCTTCGCCTGTCCCTTCCCGTTGTGCCTTCTTTGGCAACATTTGCTTAAACAGCGCCAGCAATTTGCACACTATTGCCATTGTCCTGGATGGCCAGCGAAGGATATCTTTCATCTTTGGCATGAATTTAAATTGCTTTATGAGTGCAAATTGTGCTCTGCTTGTGGGCGAGTGGATGCCATGGAAATTATGTGGATCCAACAAAATTGCGAGGGAGCAAAGCTGTTTAAGGGAATGCCAGTCAAGGAGTATATTCTGAACTGTTATCTATGCATTTTTAAGATATTTTCCAAGAACTTTATTCCCCTCACAGCTGTGCTATGTTTGGTCCTAAAGGTTGTAGAGTCTGAAACTTTAAGAAAGCATGTTTTGCTGATGAAGTTAAGTGTTTAGTATTAACAATCTTAGAGTAAACACTCCGACTTAAACTCACTTGACCTGGTCCAGACAAAGGTTTTAATGTAACGTGCTTAAAGAAATCATCTGAAATATGAAACGCTAAAGCCTGGCAACTGTGAAGATTGTTTATCGATTGAATCCCTTCCAGACAGACTGGTTTACCCTTTTTTTTTGTTTTTGGTTTCTTCAATTGAACGAAATCCAATTAGCTTTTCTGTGAGCGCTTATCAAGGCGTTACATTTACTCCCGGCAACAATGGCAGCGGCGGCCGTTGCCGTTGTCGAAATAGTATCCTCCGCAGGCGCTTTCCGCCTCGAACTGTCCGCCGTTCTCGCCGACATGTGATGAACTGGGTGGCGGAAAAAAGACAAAACACAACAAAGAACTGTCAGCCTTAAAAAAATGGAAAAGCGAAAAAACTCGACGAAATTTTCGCGCTCTGCCAGCAGAGTGTATATGGCCGTGTCCTATCTATATGTGTCCGTGTTGTCTGCGACTGTCAGTGTCATCGCAACTTCACTGTAACTGCATCCAACTGCGGCCAACACACACACACAGGGTGCCGCTTCCGGTTGCATATCTCTTAACGCTTCGTTTATTTAGTTTTGCGCGCTGTTTTTCTGCCTCATTTTTTCACACTGGGACCCACACGACGTATACTTATTGTTGTGCAATTTCCAGTCAAAGCAAAACCGTTGCGGGTTTCGAAAGCCGCCGACAACATTAGCAAGTCAAACAAATTTTGTTTGCCCAGCAAGGGGCTGCTGAACAAAACGAAAACAAAAAAAAAAAAAAACGTGGAAATAATTTGAAGCAAATTTTAATTAATGCCGGCAGCAATGCCAACGGACGCAGACAGACAAAGCAAAGGGAGGAAGGATATTCCCCCAGACCGTAACGTCGGCGGAGTTAACCGCATGGCAACATTTGGTCAGGAGCAGGACGAGGACGAGTACGAGGACGAGGACATCGTCAGCAAGCCACCAGACCGCAACACCGTGTAAATCCCTTTATCAAATTAATGAGCTCATTAAAATTCGTTTAGCAATTACAGTTTTAACAATTTCCGCCCAGCCACCGCAACCATCATCAATATGCTCCCAACCGAAATGAGAGTCCTGGAATATGCTGAGCCAGGAATCGCACAGGTGGCGACTCCAGGATACCAGGACTCCGCGGCAGCAGACGTGCACGTGCGCACTGTCGCCTGTTTTCGGGGCTGGGCGGTAGGCCGGCCTATATTATATCCATAAAAATCATAATAAACTCTGAAGTGAAATTTTTTGCCGCCAAGATTGTTATATACTCTCGGCGGAGGAGCCGGCCTGTGCGCTGTTAATAGCGAATTCGTGTGGCCGGGAAATAAAAGGGCATAAAAATGCTTTAAAAGTAATAATAATTGCGTTTAGCCTTGTTCGCTCACCATCCGCCATCTCGGCTGAGGAGCTCCCCCAGCTCCGTCTCCGGCTCCAACTCCGACCCTCCGCTAGGTAACAGTTCCAGCTGCTCAATCGCGGGTGAAACAATAAAACGAAATAGCAATGTAATAATTTATGATGGCATCATTAAAAGCAACAAACGGTGAGCTGCAAAACTTTTGCCATTCGAAAGTATTAGAAGCTGTTGCCGCCGCCGGGCTGGATTTTTTCATTTTTGGCTCGATTTTGGGTGGCTTTGTGGGCGGTTCGCCTTCGACAGCTCTTGGCAACGCTCCACTGCCTTCTGCTCTGGCTCGGCCTCGGCTGCAGTGTAATAAAAATGTTATTATTTCATTTTATTTATTATGCTTTTTACGGAATTTATGACGTGCGCATGTTTTGATTCATTTTTCAAAAACTGTTTGTAATTTTCATAAAAATGTCGGCCGCGTGCGACCAATGCAAATCCGAGGGATAGAGGAAGGCAGCGGAAAAGTGAAAGGAGCGGGAAACTTCAAGTCCATCCATACGGCGAATGATTAATTGGACGCTGTGGCAAATGCACATAAACCATAACTGACAAATTTCTTTTTTATTTGGCATCCGGCTTGGATACAAAAGGTTTTCGCCCGCTTTACACGCACTCCGGTGTCCCTGTCTTGGCGGCTGTGTGCGTTGGCTCCTTTTCATTGTCCCTTTGATGCCTGGGGCTATTGATTTTTTATCCTTTGCCGCGGCCGGTCCTGCCACTCGCTGCCTTTGTATTATTTTGCCATTTATTGTACATTATGCAGGCGACTAATATTGACATTATCTGTTCACAGTCGAGCCCTGCTTCCTTTGTCGTCCTGTCACTTGAATCAAAGGCGTAAATCCGTTTTTTATCGTCCTCCCAGTCGTTTCTTCTGAATACCCTCGCAGTGGGTACTATAATGTTTTGGCTGAAATATCCGTAAGGAATTTGTTTGCTTGCCTCAAAAGCCATTGAAACGAAAAACTTGAGTATTTTATTTGTACAGAGAAAAGTAAGAGTTCGAAGGTCAAACATAAGTAATTTGTGTTGCCATAACTTAAAGAGTAAACTCAGACTCAAACTTAAATTGCAATCAATAAATTCTGTAAATATTTAAGTCTTCTTTGCTGGTGAAGTATGAAAAGGCACAGCATGGGGGTTCGGCTCTCTTCAAAGACATTCAACCAGCCATTGGCCAGGGAATGTTGATTGTTTCTGGCCCCTTGTTGGGAATCCTTTCTCACTTGCTCTGGTCGTTTCCACCTCCTTTTTGCCGGGCAATTTATGATATTTATTTGATGCCCTGACATATGGCCAGCGTTTTGTGTGCTCATCTATCCGGCAATTCCCCGGCTGTTGACCCCGCCCATTCGGTGCGCCCAGGGGTCGAGGGTCATACATCAACCGTCTGCGTGCGTAGATTGCAGTCGCAGCTGATGTGCATATGTGTTGATGTCACAGCAGTGGCACTGGCAAAAAATTGCATTATTTGTTTTTCCACGTTGTTAGGTACACATAGTTCCCCCGTAGCTCCTTTGTCTGGGTGCTGACATCGCATGACTATGCATTTCATTTGATATGACGATATGACGAAGCGGCCCCCAGCTCCCGCTGCTGCTTACGCTCCTGCTCGTGCTCCTGGTCCTGGTCCTGCTCCTGCCCACCGCACACACAATGATGAATTATTGTGCCAAAGGTGACTTTCATTATTCCCTCTGCATTTTTCATATCGCTCGCAGCAGCAGCGTATCTATGCAGAAAATTGAATTCCAGATATCCTGGTCCCCTCGTACAGGGCTGTATTGCCGTGTCACCCTCTGCGTTTCAGGTCTGCAAATTGATTGTATGGATTTAATATTAAGGATTAGACATCAACGCACATCTGAGCAATCCCCGGCACTCCATTGGGGTCATGCATCATTCGGGGGGCGGTCTGGGTGGGCGTGTCTGGCAAATAAATGAAATTGCGCCTTCACCCATATATCACATCAGTGAATTCGCAACAAAATGAATGTGTTTCTCTCTCAATTTCAACTTCATGAGCATAAATTGCATTTTGTGCAATTTTCCATTTCCATTTTACTTGAAAGCGGCAAGGATTCGTCGTGGCACAGGCTAGGCCATGTTTTTTCAATATCTCTGTTGTATGTTTTCATTTTTCTTTATGGCTTATTTTTATAGTTTATTCTTAGTTTGCCCTGTTGATATTTTTGTTTTCATTTTTGGCCTTTGCAATTTGCGGAGGGAATCAAACGCAAAAGGCAATTTTCTATAGTCTTTCCTGGCTGCAAGTTTTATATGGCGAAACCTGTGTCAACTGCACGCAGAGAAAAAATAATAAATTTGCAAAAAAAAAATTAGGTGTTCTTTTTATATACATATTTTGGAAATAGTTTAAATTGGTTTTATACTGAAGTAGTCCCTTATAGGGGACTTTTATTATATTTATACCATAAATAAGCAAATGTAAGTGTAGAGTACGATTTATAGAAAAATTTGCCATTGATTTTAACAAAGTTTCAAGATTTTTAATAATATATAGCATTAAATTATATTTTTAACGTCAAATTCAGTCTGAAGCTTGCAACGCAGTGAAGGAGTCATTTACGACCCTATAAACCATATATGTATATTCTTGATCAGCATTAACAGCCGAGTTGATCTAGCTATCTCAGGCACAATTCTTTCCTTTTCGCTTTTA
>VNJV01000708.1:0-38217 GCA_008042635.1 Drosophila nikananu | reverse complement strand
GCCACTACTTTAACCGCATAAACGAATGCTCAGAGCGGTCGGCCAACTGTCTCTCTGTGTGTTTGTGTGTTGTGTGTGTGCTGTGCGTGTGTGTGAGTGTGTGAAGAGAGGGGGCGTGGCTATAGACGCCCACGGACGTGCCAGTTACCGTTACCATTACCGGCGAAGCTGCTGCTGCTTGTTGGTGTCAGGTAACCGGATGGCCGTGTTTTGGTTTTTTTGTTATTTGCGCGACACTTGCACACACACACACACACAACTCACACACATACAGGCATGCATTTACCGCTTTAACAGCCATTTTTACACATTTACAAGTTGCCACTTTATATTGCATAATATTACCAAGTCTCTACATGTGCCACCTGACTTTTTTACGACCCAACATCCTTTCCCCACGTCCCTAAGTTTCCACTTTCTTTTCCCCTTTCATTTTTGCGAGGATTACAATTTTTGGTCAACAGTTTGTAACTACTTTATAAAATATACTTAATATTTTATTTATATTTTAAAATATATATTTTATTTATACAGCCATTGATCTTAATTAATTTTATTTATTAAATATGCAGAAGAATTATTTACCAAAAAATGTTGTTTGGATAAAAAGGGCTATAGGAAAGCATTTCCTAGATTGTTAATTTATTTTTATAAATGAATACTTAAATTTTAATTATAGTAATATAAAATAATAATAATTAAGTTTGCGTTAAAAATTACATTACTTAATTTGAGTTAAACTTAACTTCCTGTTTATTACAATTAATTTGTGAAATGTTTTCCTGAATTTCCCCTGATTATAATTTGGTCTTTGACTTGATTTTGTAATTTCTTGTAAAATAAATATTTAAAAAATATTTTCAATATTTAAAACATATAAAATAAAGCTAGTAGTCTTTGAATTTATAATTAAATATTTAAATAAACAAATGAAATATGTAATTTAAATATTTAATATGTAATTTAAATATTTAATTATAAATTCAAATACTATTAGCTTTATTTCATATGTTTTAAATATTGAAAATATTTTTTAAATATTTATTTTACTATCTTCAAAGCATTTTTTTTTATTTTCCCAATATTTAAGTAATTTTATAACTAGAAAACGGTATAGGAAACTTCGTCATCTTTTTGTAGATTTTCCCCCAGTATTTTAATAGTGTGTGTGTGTGTATGTCAAGTAATTCAATAATTACGCTCTTGACATCATATTCGTGTGGCATTTTCCGGCTGTGCCCATGTGTGTGTATATGTGAGCGGCTTGAGAGTTGTGGCTGGAAAAGTCACACGCCGCTTAACAATTAACCCGCCGCCTTTTGTCACGCCCCCTTTGCAAATACACACACACACACACAAACAGGCACGTGACATTGCGGTTGAGCAACAAAAAAAAGAGAGAAAAATCCCAAAATGAGGTGAGGGAAAGCAAAAGAAAGTGGCAGCTTCGAGTGTGTGTGTGTGTGTGTGTGTGTGTGGAAAATGCTCCTCATATTTGTCAGTTTGCAACAGTTACGCAATTTGCGTAGCAATTAAATTGGGTTTACCAACTTTAAGTTTGTCAAAGGGGAAATGACAACAAAAGAAAGAGCATTTGGGTTTGGATTTCGGTAGAAAAAAATAGTGCAAAATATTATTTAAAGCTAATTAAAAGTAGGAGATCCTTAAATATAAAAATTAGTATGCTTTTTATTCTATCTTCGGCTTATTTGATTTATTTTTTGGTACCTTTCTGGGCTTTAAATAATTAAAATAAAATGAAAAATATAGTAAGTAAATATTAGCTGCATGGAATTTAAAATTAAGAATTTTTCACACTAAAAAATAGGGGTTTTAAAATAAATTATAATTTATCAATATAGTAAGTAAATATTAGCTGGCTGGAATTTAATATTAAAAATTTTGCACACTAAAAAATAGGGGTTTTAAAATAAATTATAATTTATAAATATAGTAAGTTAATATTAGCTAGATGCAAATCAAAATGAAGAATTTTTCACACTAAAAAATCGTGGTTTTATCGCTTCAAAATTTAAAATTTTTCCAACTTAAAAATCGGGGTTTTATGGCTTAGGTTTTATAAAAATTTTAAATTTAGAACAAACACTCTAAAAACAGCCTTTCTCTTTGTGTTATTTATGACTTTTTAATTAGTTAGTTAAATATATTTCAATATATTTTTTCTCCTTTTTACGATTGCCTTAAAAGTACAGCCACGCCCACTAAAATACGAGAGAGAGGAAGCCTGACTTGAGAATCGCTTGGTGTGGGCATCCTGGTTATTTTCTACTTTGCTCCAAATGGAAATGGAGATGGAATGGAGTCCTGCCTCCTCCTTGTTTCGGCAGCAACAGCAACAGATTTAGGGGCACGAGGCGGTGGCGGTGTAAAGCAACAGAAAATCGATTAACATGGCTTTAATGGTACCCATTCCGGCAGTCTGGGGGCTAACAGTGTTGTCGCCATTTGGCTTTTAAAATATTTGTATTTTAACTTTAACTGTTAAACTTTAAGATGTATTTTTTTTATATTTTTATTTATTTAAATTTAAATTTTAATTGATATTTTCTTGGGAATTTTTGAGCTTCTTCTAGCTTTTTCGGGAGCTGACAACACTGCCCGGCCTTAGACTTCAACTGTTTCCACGCTTCAGAGACAAATCCCGAGATTCCCGTACTCCCCCCACAGCCTTCAGCCAGGAACTTCCGGTGTAAATGAGCCAACATCTGGGTATCCTTGAGCCTCCTGAAGCGTGCTTCGTGGGAGAGAGTGAAGGAAAGTCTTTCTTTCGGTGGGCGGCAGCGGCGGCATTAATTGTGACAGATTTGCGCCATCAGCACACAGCAAACAAATCGCTTTAAATTTCACCCTTAAAGTCGGAAATGGGATATTAATGCATTCAAAACGCGGCGTCAAGGCGGCATTTGTAATTGACTTGGCATCTGTGGGGGTTAAATGCGATTTGATTGCTTTTGAAAGGAAAGCAGGCTAATAATTTAATATCACTTAAATATATAGAGACTTTCTTTATATCTTTTTAATACATTTTAATTCGCTTTTAAGCTTTCAATATGACTCCACCAAAGAATGGATAACAAAAGGCATTAGTGGCTTCGATTTATTGATTTAATTCTAAACCCCCCAACGGCAAAAATAATATTTGTAAATCAAATTTTCCCACATTTTCCCAACCCACAACGCACAAAGGTACCTGCTCTAATTGAAAATGCAAATTACAATTGAACACGATTAAAAAGAAGAGCAGCGCGCAAAAAAAATATGGAAAACGAAATAAAATGAAAGTGGAAATGGTAAGGGATAATATTATTGGGCAAAATTACAATTTCCCAGCTAAGTTTCACTAAAAATTAGTTTTTAATTTAAGGAATTTTAGGGCAAGAAAAATATTAGTAAACCTTACAGTTGAAACTATTTTAATATTTAAATAAATAAACATAGTTTATACTTTCAATTTCAGTTTTTTGGCTTCAATTTAACTTTTTGCTTTTTGACAAATTGCCATGGTTAAAGAGGGAGATGCGGAATTTGAGGGTTTAGTTTTAGTTTTATTATTCATTGCCAATGCAAAGCGTTTTGTAAACGACAAAAATCCCTTCCTCCCTCCCCTATTCTTCCTCTAGTCATTGAACTCAATGACAATCGAAGTAGTTAAGCCCTAGAAATAAATATAAAAAGGAACTGAAAAAGCTATAAATATTTTACGCTGAATAAACAGATTTAGAAAATAGATATGAGCGTCGAAAAAAATTGTAGCATATAAGAAAAGTGTACAAAAAAATACCATAAATAAGAATATATCGATTTTTTATATTATATCGTTGGAAAACTAACGATAAAGCATTGAAATAAATAATGTTTACATTTCAAACGTATACAAAAAAGTATAACTATGTTGCTTTATCAATGTATCCATGGCATATACTAAAAAATAACATTTTAAATTGGAAAAAAAGAAAACAAGTATAAAATTACTTCGATAACTTTTTAAACCAATTCCCAAAACCTGCTCGTAAACTATACACATTTAATCATATTCCGAAACTAAAAATAAAAGCTACTAAGAAAAAAAAGGCATTTAAGTACAAATCAATGGCAAAAGGCTCTTCCAAAATGTATATAGAAATTTATCCACCTTAAATTTGGGCAAAATAAAGCTTAAAAATTTAATAACTAAGCTAAAAACGCATTTAATTGAATTCGGAGAGATGTTCTGAGTTCGTTTTTTAAAGGATATTTATGTTCAAATTAATTTTTTTGAAATTTTTTGTAGAATTTTATTAATTAAATTCCTTAAAAAATTCGAATAAAAATTTTAAAAAATTTTATTCCACCAGACATGGCTAGATCGACTCGGCTGTTGATGCTGATCAAGAATATATATGACTTATAGGGTCGGAAATGAATCCTTCACTGCGTTTTAAGCTTCTGACTGAAATTCCAAAACAAGGCAACAGAAATCGAAAAATATCGATTTCATTAATAAATTTAATATTTAATTTAATATTTAATATTTAATATTAGATATTCAAACAAAAACGTTAAACTTACAATATTATTTGTTTGAAAAGCACTTTTCAATATGTTTTTGATAAAAAATACGCAATAATTAGTACAAAAATCGATTTTTGATAAATTTTCGATAATTTCGATTTCAGAAAAAAACAGCATAAAACCTGCTTATATTTCAACCAGCAAGTAGTTAGAGCAAATTACCAATTGTACTCCCTCAGAAAGCCTAATTTATAGGCTGTTTCACACAATTCGAGGCTAAAACCAAAAAATTCAAATAACAGAGAGAGAATTTTAAAAGAGATCGAGTTAGAGAGAAAACTAGGAAAATGGTAACGCGAAATATTTATTTATGCAGCATTGATTTGACAACAAACATGGATGCGACTAACAACAACAATTTCCACGCACACAATGGATTACCTCCCCCCCAGGAAAAACCACAAAAGGATGGTCAAGAGCGCCTGCTAATGACAGGACATTCGTGCGGCGTGCTGGCATTCAAATTAAATTAAATTAAATAAGCAAGGCCATTCGAAATGTGTTATCATTCTAAACATATGGCCATTTACTGCGAATATTTCACTGGGAACAAAACTAAATTAAATCATTCGGCTGTGTATCTGTGGGGGGCTCTACATTATGTAACCGAAAAATAAATAAATGTAACGTGTGTAAATATTTAATATTTACCACAAATTGAAAATGATTTAAATGTAAGCATAAATGTTTATTATTTCCAAGTTAAATCTGTTGATCCCGAGGTTAATGCAGCCCCCTCTAGACTTGTTCCTCCCCCGTTTCAGTTTCCAGTTTCATTCATTGTTTAGTTATTGCACCAAGCTTAACCCCTTGCGGCGCCCAGGCACCCCGCTTAACCCCTTGGTGCCGGTGTGCGTGACTCAATGCCTGTTTGTAGTCTGATGCAGATTGGCTACGGCAACGGAAGAACGTCAGCGGAAGTTTAGCGCATTGCAAGTGGGCCAGCGCCACGCCCACAAAACCCACTTTCGCACAACACGCACACACCCTGGCAGACACACACACGCACACCCACGCCTCCCAGAAACACACAGCTGCCACGCCTCACGCAGCCTCAGTGCTGCCTAGCAATGCATTTCAATATTATTTATAAAAATATCCAGAAAAATATTCAAAATATTCCAGTATTTTATATTTCATATTTATATTATTTTCAATATTTTTAAGTAAAATTTCTTATTATTTTCGATACATCATTCACAATACTTAATTGTTTATTGCATTAAAATATCGGCTGTATATCGAAGGGAAAAGATCGTTTTGATATCTCCACAAAACATTGTACATATTAATTAAGAAATTGAATCTATTTTGTATATCGTTATTTAAACAATCAAAATTATCGATAACTAAGTTTTCCAAAATATTTAATATAATTTATTGTTTTTTTTACCCCTAAATATATATTAGATTTGATTTTCCATCGCCTTCTTAAATTCATTTCAAACAATAATACGTTAAAATATAATTAATTAGTTTATAATTAATTAATTTTTCATATATTTTATAGAATATCGATTTACCGCAAATATATCGAAAGGTTTAAATATTGTTTTATAACAACAGAAAAGACTTACGCTTTTAATTTAATTAAATACACAATTAAGCAATAAACAATAAATATACAATTAGTTTATATACTTAAAAATTTATTATACAAGCTAAAAAAAACCGCTAAGCAAGCCAGCATCCGCTGGAAAAGCAGCAGTCTCGCAGCACAGCCGGAAAATGCGGGAAAAGCGCAGTCGGACAGTGCGACGACACCCCGGGGCCAATGCAAATATATGCACATGTTGACATAAGTACATGCAAGCCGACGCCGGCCACCAAATGACGAGGCCAATGGAGTTGATAGAACCAACTAAGATGCCTTCGCATCTGCCAGGCGATGCCTCTCAGTACCCCAGTTTCCCAGTTCCCCAGTTTTCCCAGCCCCCTCAGTCCCCGCTGTATAAACACCAAAACATCACGCAGGAGAGGCAAAAGGATACGAGTCTAGCCAACCTCCTTTGCATATCATTCACACACACAGGCCATGTTTATGCCCTGAAAATGGGGATTTAAATAAACAAATAAATATTATTTTAATATTTTTAATAATAATAGTTTATAATAATTTATAAAGTGGCCTATCAGAGCTTCAAAAATATTTTTGAAGTGGGTTTTTAAAACTGAAAACCAGGTTTCATTTTGCATTGGTTAAGGGAAATTTTGTTTAAAAATTATAAACAACATGCTGAAAATTTTGGAAAATTTGTAAATTTTAATTACAATTTTTAAATATGCGTACAAAATATATATGTTTGATTTCCTTAATTTATTTTTGGCTGAAGTAATTAATTACCTCATGAGAAGAATAGAGCAAGTGAGCTCTGTATTATAAGTAAATTATATTACGATTATTTATAAGAATATTAAATTATTTATAAATTATTATATTTTGTATATATTTATATATACTATTAATAATTTATTTCATATATAAATTTACTCTCAATGGCTTTATTTTATTTATAATAATAATAAAACTTAATCAATGAGAAAACATCTTTAAAAGACCATTTAAAAAAAATAATTTTACAACTATGCGGTAAATCGATATTCTATAAAATATATAGAAAAAATCTCATATGAATTGTATTTTAAAGTATTATTGGTTGAAATACATTTAAGAAGGCGATGAAAAATCAAATGTAATACATATTAAGGGGTAAATAAACAATAAATTAAATTAAATATCTTGGAAAATTTGTGTATCGATAATATCGATAATATCGATAATTTTTATAGTTTAAATAGCGATATACAAACAGTTTGTTTATGCAAATAACTAAATATAATTAACATCCACTATTTAAAATCTGCACAAACCCCCTAAACCTAATCACAAATTTCCCATTTATAGAGCTAATTATATGGCGGTGTAAACAGCACGGCGACCGTGACATGTGATGTGTGCTGTGTGCCAGGAGGAGGAGCAGGAGACAAGCCTTTGAGCCTTGAGGTCACTGCAAATGCGTGACGCGTGAAAATTCGTCAAATGCAGGCCAACAACTGACATGGATGGCTGAGGTTTGGGCCTGGGATCCGGCACATCCTTGCGCCACCCGAGGACTCGCCCGCCACCTTGCTGCTTAAATATGCACAAAGACTCACGCATGGCCAAAAGCCCGGCAAGATGTGCTCTTGGCCATGTGAATGGAAATGGAAATGGGAGTAGAGAGTGGGAGTGCCAGTGGGTGTGGGTGTGGCACTGGGGCGTGGCACAGCAGCACAGCAACGAGTTCCCTGTCAACTGATTAAGCATGGGGCCAAGGCAGCTCTGAAGGACCCAGGAACCAAGGACCCAGGAACCAGAAACCAGGACCCAGGACCAGAGGCCAAGCACACACCAAGTGGCTGTGGCCCGTACCAAGGATCCCCTGTGAGTGGCTGTCATCGCCGCGAGTCAGGGGCATTCATATGGTAACAAGCGATTCACACCACTTGAATTGCAATTAAAAGCCAGAGAAGGACTGCAGGAAAGAATATCCTTCCGAATCGTATGCCTTTGCCCATAAATCAAGGCCTTTTATCTGGGAATTTATATGCTCACTTGAGACAGAGAGAGGGAAAATCTCTGCCTCGCTGGGTTTACTTTCTGGAAAAATATAGGAAAAATAATAGAAAACCCCCCAGAAGCTGGCCAGTTCCTTAAGAAATGTAAACAAAAAATTAATAGAAACATTAAAAAAGAGCTTTAAAAAATAAGAAACTCTTTTAAGCTCTCTGACTTTTTTTGGTTTACTTCCTGGGAAATTTAAATATGTAAGAATCAAGAATTTAGGGTTTTAAAATTTAGAGGAAATAATCTAAGGCTAGGAAATTTAACAAAGCTCAAGAAACAAGGTTTCGGGATTTAGAAAAATATTTTAAAATAAGAAAAACCCAGGAGAGCTTGCCAATAATTTAAAATCTCTTTGGCTTGCTGCATTTAAATTATAATATTAATAAATTCACTCAAGGACCAACAATTTTAGGGGTTATATAAGATATAAAACAAATAATATAAATCCAGTAATAAGAAAAAATTACCAAAAATAAATAGCATTAAAAAATAATAAAATTAATTAATAAGGAAAACAAAAAACCAATAGCATTAAAAAAATAATAAACTTAACTAAGCTCTTTGATTTCATTGGCTTACTTTCCAAGAAAATTAATCAAGTTTTAATAAACTCAAAATTAAAGGTTTTGAGGTTGTAAGAAAATACAGAAAATATAATAAAAGCCATAAAAGCTTGTTAGTACTTTAAAAATATAAGAGAAACTATTGCATTTTCATATAAAGTAACAAAGCTCTTGAAAGGCTGTGAGGAAATCTTAAAATTATATAAAATTTCAAAGAATACCTACAAGAAACACAAATACAAAATAACATCAAATGCCTAAAAATTAATAAAGCTTCTTGGAAAAATAAATATTCTTCCAGGAAAATCACAGAAAAAATATACAAATTCCCTGAAAGCTAATAAAATGCCTAAACAAATCCAGGAACATTGAATTAGAACTCAAAATAAAAAAATAAACCTTTTAAATGACAGAAAAAATATTCAAACTCCCAGAAAAAATCCAGGAACTTGGAATTAAAACTCCAAACAAAGTGCCAAAAACAAATAATTAATCCAAAGGCCCAAATTGTTTGGCATTAGAAGTGTATTTTCTTTTACACAACTCTGTAAGCTTACATAGCTTTTTTACCGCCTTGCGGGGTTTTCTTCTTGTTGGCGGCGCTTCGGGCCTTCGCCGCCCCCTTGGTAAAGGCCTCGATGCGTGCCTCCAACTGATCCACTTCCAACCACATTTCACAGGCAGCTGCCCAGCGTGGCGGCGGATCGTGGTTAATCATCTCATCCAAGGCCTTCAGCCGATGGACATCCCCAATGTAGGATTCCATGCGACGACGGTCCACCTCGCTCTTCAGATCCTGCATTTTCTTGGCAAAATCCGACTTGGGGCGACTGACGGCGGTTAATTCGGACTCCTGCACCTGGCAGGCCTTCTCATTTGGGCCTGGCAAAAAGATATTCGGATAATAATCAGCACACTTCTGCACCGCCAATGACGAGGAGGAGCAGGAGGCTTCATCCGGATTCTTGGCCTTGTTTAGCTGCTTAATCTTCTCCAGAATCTTCTGGCGCTTCGTCGGTTGTGGGACATTCAGGGGATCGGGCTCGGGATCCGTCTGGGTGCCAATGGAACGACCCGAACCACCGGTGACCACCACCTCCGGGGCCACAGCAACGCATGAGGGAATGCGCGAAACGCGTTTACGGGGTGCCATTTTCAAGGAATGAACTGATTTTATTCTTGTAGATTTTTAAAAAGTTTTTTTGGAAGAAATGTTTTGTTTTGGAAAAGTTTTTTGTACAAAAACCAGTTCTCGTTCCAAAAATGTAAATGATTGAATGATGTCTACGAGTTTCTAAAAGCACTGAAAGGCAAGATACAGGCCTACTGGAAAACTCTCTAATAACATAGAATAATTTTAATAAATTAATTCGTTTTTATAGGATTTTATAGAAGTTAAAGCATATTAAAAGGTTTGTTTTTCTTCTAGTTAAACTCTGGGCTTTCAAATATTTAAAAATCATTTTTATAGCTTCATCCAGGCCAGGTAATTTTGCACATTATTTACTGGAAGTGCACAATTTTTTTTAAAATATATCCAAAATTATATTACGTTCTATTTAATATAAAATATTAAGGTGCTACCGTTGTGGGTCTTTAAAGAAAGTTAAAATATGTATCTCGGTCAATCTTTTATGTAATTTCTAGCTTAATTTTAGTATACAATTTGGTGTTTTATAGCTTAATTTCAGTATACAATTTGGTGTTTTATATAAAACAAAAACACCTATCCCAACACTTTTGTAAAATGTTGTACATTTTATTAGATATAAAAACGTCCTGGGAAAGTTAAGACATTTAAATTTGATTTAAGAATAAATAATTTATAATTAATAAATAATTAATAAATTAAATAATTAAAAATCCATATTTATTAGTTGCAGAAGCTGAGATTAAATATTAAATACACAATAAAACTAGAAAAACAGACAATTAAAATGAAATATCGATATAGAAATCGAATTATAATAAAATCGATAAATCTAGCGCCTATAATTAAATCTATTTTTTTTTAGTTTAACACTTTATATTAGGGAGATAATATATACTAAAGGCAGAGCTTGAAATAGTAAAAAAAAAAATCCTTAGGATATATTTTCTCCCTAATATAAAGTGTTAAACTAAAAAATATATTTAATTAAAGGCGCTACATTTATCGATTTTATTATAATTCGATTTTTAGTCATTTATAATAAAAAAAATCACACATTTTAAGTAATTTTAATATATAATAAAATAAGGCTTAAAGTTAAAGTATAATTATATAAGTTAAGTTTCATTAGGTTTCGTTTGCATTCAGAATTAATTGCATTTAAGAATAAGAATTTACAACTTTTCAAATTGCCACGAAAATGCAAATAAACTCTACTACAATAAGAGAGGATCGTACTCTTTAAGTGCCTCTCTCGCTCTTAGGTTGCACTTTGTAAGAACAGGACAGAGAGAGGAACAAAATTCGCGCGCGCGAAAGTACAGAAAATCAAGGAAAACAAAAAACAGTAAATAGTGTTGTCTCACTCACCCCTACATATGTTGTTGCTGCAGATTTCAACGTCGAATTGGAAGACGAAAACACACAAAATGAAAGGAAAAAGAAACCTTTTAATGTTTTAAACGTGCGGCGGTTTTTTCACTTGTTGCGCTTAAATAAATAACACAATGCACTGGCCAAATTAAACTCTCTGTTCTTAGCTTTGGTTTAGAAACTAACAAAGTCACCAAAACTGAGAAAGTCAGCATTCCGGCTGCCGTTGTTTATGTGGTCGGGACCAGACGACTTTTCACAGTTTTTCACTTCCCCGCGGGGGCTCAACAACTTCCCCAACTTTTGGCCATTGGTTTTTTCGCACTCGCGTAGGGAAAACTCCTTTAAATTTGATTTCCTACTGCCGCTGCATGGAGCCCTTATTTTTGCATCCGTCGCGGCGAAAATTAAAAATGAAAATGAGCGTATTCTTTGCTCTCTTCTTTTTGCGGCTTCTCTCACAACGCCAACAGCTCTCTCTCACTGATCAAATGACGTCACAATGTGTAAGCTCACCCAATTTTTTCTCACCATGCACAGGAATGGACGAATCGGTAAAAATGAGCGGTACTCTCTTTGCTCTCTCGCTTTCGGGATCATCCAGCTGGAACGGGAGCGACAATGTTTACACTTCGTGGGCGTGTGGCGAGAGAGGCGAGAGAGCAATATCAGCTGTTCACTTCCAAGAATCTTTTAGTTTTAAACGGAACTGGAAAAACGGACCAATTTGTATCTTGTGGGTGGACGCTTGCTTGTATCTTATTGTCCTAATTGGATTAAATAAAAATATACAAGAAGTTATGATCAAAAAACCCTTAAGGTGTTCTTGATATTTGGCAAAAAATTTACAATGGGTTTACATAGTCAAAATTGTCAAAAATTTACCAAAAATTAGAAATCAAGTTTTAAATGCAGAAAAGTTCTCCAATAAAAAACAAGAAGAAAAAACCAAACCGGACTGAATTCGGTTGAGTTTAAGCCAAGTTACGATCAAAAAACCACTGAAGAAGTTCGCGAATTTTGAGCTAAAAAATTTACTCATTTTTTTTAAAGGGGTCGAAATTGTGAAAAATTAGTCAAAAAATTAGAAATATAGTTTTGAATGCAGAAATGTTCTCCAATAAAATACAAGAAGAAAAAACCAAACCGGACTGAAATCGGTTGAGTTTAAGCCAAGGTACGATCAAAAAACCACTGAAGAAGTTCGCGAGTTTTGAGCCAACAAATTTACCTATTTTTTTAAGGTGTTTCTTCGCAAAATTGTGAAAAATTAGTCAAAAAATTAGAAACATCGTTTTGAATGCAGAAATGTTCTCCAATAAAATACAAGAAGAAAAAACCAAACCGGATTGTAATCGGTTGAGTTTAAGCCAAGTTACGATCAAAAAACCACTGAAGAAGTTCGCGATTTTTGAGCCAAAAAATTTACCCATTTTTTTAAGGTGTTTGCAAAATTATGAAAAATTTGTCAAAAAATTAGAAATATAGTTTTGAATGCAGAAATGTTCTCCATTAAAAACCAAGAAGAAAAAACCAAACCAGACTGAAATCGGTTGAGTTTCAGCCAAGTTACGATCAAAAAACCACTGAAGAAGTTCGCGATTTTTGAGCCAAAAAATTTACCTATTTTTTAAGGTGTTTCTTCGCAAAATTATGAAAAATTTGTCAAAAAATTAGAAATATAGATTTGAATGCAGAAATGTTCTCCAATAAAATACAAGAAGAAAAAACCAAACCAAACTGACAAAAAATTAACTTATTTTTTAACAAATTAACCGCATAAAAATTTGAAACCTTCTACCAGACACGGCTAAATTTATAGGGTCGGAAATGTCAACTTCCTTTAATAATAATTAAAAACCCATATTTATGCCTTGTTTATTCTGCAAATAAATTAAATAATTAAAATATATATATTACCTGAAAAGAACTTTTTAAAATAAATTAAAATGTAATATTTGTGCCTTGCCAAACCAATTTAATCGCCTTAAGCGCAGATTTATGGATTTTTGCAGATTAAAATGTGTCAGAAACACAAGGAAATCTGTCAGCGGAAATTACATAAAAATTTCTAGGCCTTGTCAAAAGCAGCCAAGAAGGTAACGTGAAGGAAAAATCACGAGGAACTTGGCTAGTTTTAATTACATGACCAACGCAGGCAACAGGTTAGGCCAATTACGAAGCCACACAACTTGCGGCATCCTGTAAGCCTGTACATATAATAAATAAAAAAAGGAATACGGGGAACCTGGCCCATTCCCGAATTTTCCAAGAAGGAAGAAAAAGTGGTGGAAAACCGAGCCCCGCAACCGTTGTCTAGGTGAAGTGTGTGTGTTGGCTGACCAAAGCAATCAAAGGAAAATTAGTCACAATTGGCAGGGGAACACTGAGAGAAATATATAGAAATATGTATAAAATACTTAATTTTTTTTTATGATTTATTCATTTTATTTTTATGTATTTATTATTTATATATTTACTATTTATTCGTTGTGTTGTAAACATTCATTTATCCCTTAGTAAATTCAAATATAATTATGTCTTATTTTATTCTAATTTTGTTTATAGTTTTATATATTATCTTAAATATATTTAAAAATATAGATATATGTATAAAATACTTCATATTATTATGATTTAATTTATTTTATTTTTATATACTTACTATTTATTTGTTGTGTTGTAAACATTAATTTTTTCATTCAAATATAATTATTTTTTTATACATAATTATCGTTTTTATATTATCTTAAATATATTTATGGTTATTTTTCAAGCTAGTTTTTGTCTCAGTGCACTGGCCGGTTGCCGGGGCAACCCTCCACTTGGACTTTTGTGGCCCAAACAAAGACCCAAAGCCCAAGGGGACCACAACAAATGACGCGCGGCGGCAATGCAATTGCAGGCAAGCAGCTGAGCAGCTAGCAGCAGTCCCAGGAATGTCCTTCAAGGATGTGCGAGGTGAGCGTGGGGAAAACTCTCTCTCTCTTAACTCTCTAAAGTGAATTCCCATCCAGATCTCGGCGAGCAGCTCAAATTGCTGGGCTTTCCGCGGGTTTTCCCCCTCCAGGCTCTGGCCCATCCGCACGGCAGCCTGGCCAGTTTTCACATCGTAGCCGAGCTGCTCCAATGGCTGGCGGGCCTCATGGAGCCCGGCTCCACGCTGCCCGGCGGCGTGGACACCGAGGAGCAGCGCATCCTCCTTGTCCGCTCGGCCACTGAGTTTTTTGTGACCAAAGCGGCCATTCGCTTGAATCCCCGCAAACTCTATGCCGCCGCCTCGGTGACGGCAGCGGAGCTGCAGAAAATCACTCGCCTGCTGACCGCTGCACCGGGCACTGGGGGGCAAGTGGAGGACACTGGCGGTCATACTGGCGATCCGGAGGAGCAGGAGCAACAGCAGCAGCAGCAGCGTAGCCTCAATCCCGTCGATATTGGTGACAAGATGGAGGAGCTACGGCGTGCCCGCGAATTGGCCACAGATCTCACGCAACGCGGCGCCACTCTGCATGATTTGTTGTCCAAGGAGCTGCAGCACAAGGAGCAGCGCTTGGCGCAGGCCCAGCGACCGCTGGAGCTGCTGAGCGTAGAGCGAACCCTTAAGAATGCCATTCAGGCCAGCCAGCTGCGTTTGCAATCGAGTCGCGCCCAATTGGAGGCGGCCAAGGTGGAGTTGAATGCTCTGGGATCCAAGTTGCAGCGAAGGCGAGCGGAGCTGGAACGTACACGTCAGCGACTGGAGGCACTGCATCGCATTCGACCCGCTCACATGGCGGAATTTGAGGAGTGTGAGAAGGAGCTGCAGCAGCTCTTTCAGCGCTATTTCCTGCGGCTTCATGTACGCGACGCTTTGAGATCGCAGCTGGAGATGAGAACGAAACGTGCCACGCCCATTCCCTCGCCGGTGCTGCAGCAGAAGCCAGCGGAGAGCTCCATGCCCTTTATACCCGAGGGACTCATCGAGGACGATGACGATGAGGATGGCAATGAGGATGATGGCGATGATGATGATCTGGACGATGAGGATGAAGTTGGTGGTGGCGGCGGCCAGGACCATGGCTCTGGCCTTGACATGGTGGTCAATGGGCGCAGTGTCTTTGGTTTGGACTCGGAAATACCCGATATCCGGGATGAGGACAAGCTGCTGCTGCTCCAGCAGAATGGAGTGGGTGGTCAGGGCAAGCGTCCGGGGACGGCCACCTCCAGGATAAGACCCACAACGGGCAGAAGTAGGAAAGGTAAGCAACTAAAATTGATTTTTTAATCGATTTTTAGGTTTGAATTCTCTTTTAAAAGTGCCTAAAAGTAGGCTATGATTTCTCTAAAAGTTCTCCAAATCAAAATAATGCCTAAAAGTAGGCTATGTTTTCTAGCAAAGCATCTCCAAATCGAAATAAATAAATAAATATTGGTTTTCCAAAGGCAGAGCAGCCGCTGCAGCTGAAGGCCGAGGCACTGAAGATGCCCGGGCAGCCAGGGCCTCCAGGAGAGGAGGAGGAGCAAATGCAGGCGCTGGAGCGGGGGGCAATGAGGCCAGTGGAAATGGCCGTAATGGACGCAATGGTCCCGGCAGCAGCATGCTCAACTCCCGGGACGATGACAGCAGCTTTGGCAGCTCCGACAGCGAACTGGATGTGGGCGAAATCATGGGCATGAGCGGCATCAGTGGCATTAGTGGCATCAGTGGGATGAGCAACATGGCCCTGGCAGCCGGCGACGATGATTGTGAGTCTTGTTAATTGCATAAATTATATACATTTTTAATATTATTTATAATTTCTACAGTTGATCTCAACTCTATCGATGACATCAGCATTTCAAAATTAACCGGCGAACTGCCGCTGCGCCCGAAAACGGCCAATAAGGCGGAGCACCACAGCGATGAGGATTTCTAGGGGATTTCCACAAGGATTCCTCTAGGGCGAACTAATCATTTTCTACGGATTTTATAGACTACGCAAAATATGAGAGTAGTCCAAGTTGTATAGAGAAGCTAAATAAATTATGAAAACTGTACTACTTTTATATAAAGGCCAGATGTTGGTTAAGTAAAATATCTAACAAATATTTCATGTTTTTTAATTAAACTAAAAAAGGGTTATTTTTGAGATGAGAAGTGAACAGATCAGTGAACGAGAAGTGAACAGAGAAGTGAACTGAGAAGAGAACAGAGAAGTGAACCGATGAACAATGAGCAGATGTACAATGAGCAGATGAACAATGAACAGTGAACAATGAAATGAACCACGCATTGAACAGAGTAAATAATGGAGTAAACAACAGAGTTCATAAAATGAACCACAGAAGGAAGAACAGAAAAAAAAATACAGTGAACAGCACATAAAACCGAATAAATCACAGAATGAAGAAAATAGTGAACAAGACAGTAAAATGAGCAACTCAACATTATATTTAAATATATTCCCCCAATCAGCATAATTCAAAAACTCAATTAAATTATTTGATTATATTATGTTTTTAATACAACTTTATTCGATTCATATTTATAAATGTCTTAATATTAATACGCATTTGGGAATAGAATAAAAATAGAAATAGAATTAGTTTTTTGAAAGGGGACTCAAAAAAAAATGAAGCAAATCCAGAGAACTTTTATGGTTTTTTTTGGGGACAGGGGAAAAGGATAGGTATATTTACAAAAGTTTCAGGGGTAAAAGAATTAGTTCGATGGATTAAAAAGAGGCGACTTGAACTTCAATTCGACTTCACTTCAATTCCGAATCCGATTGCGACTTTACCGGCATTACATCACCACATCCCGGCACACAATCTTGGTCTTGGAAGAGGACCTCTGGCCGCCGTACAGCTCAGAGGATGCGGAGGACGAGTAATCGACGTGACTGCTGCCCGCCTGCGACTGCTCCTGTCGCGCCAAGAAGCTATCGGCTATGGCCCGGTCCAGTCCGGTATACTGGAAATTCGGTGCTCCCTCGCCATCAAGGACATCCGCCTCCGATTTGCGACGCTGCCGCCGATTGGCATCCGATTTACCCGCACGCCGGCGTCGCCGTTGCCCGTTCATCTCCGCCGACTTGGTGCTCTTGTGGGTGCGATAAGTGCCGCTCAAGCTGGCCGGATGGGCATAGATCATCCCAGCTCCCGGTGGTCCCGCTCGGATATAGGGCAGTGTCATTCCCCGATACTGGCCAGGCATCAGTGGCGGCGGAACGGGTAGCAATAGACCAGCTCCGGCACCGGGCGGCGGTGGCTGCGGTGGCATACGTGTGGGTGGCGGTGGGGCCAGCTGTAAAATGGCAGCACACAAATCATTAAATGTCCTAAAATTCATAAATTCAAAGCTAAAACTTACCCCACTTCCAGCCGTTGAGGGAATGAGCATAATTTGCCTGGATGGCGGCGTCAATTTTCGGATTGTTGGCGGCGGCAAGCTGCCCATTTGAGTGGCATACATCCACATGGCCGCCAGCTTTTCAGTATTAACCTATATAGGAAGTTTAAAACAATCAAAATATGTTAAAAACCTTAGAAAAATTGAAATTCATTGAAATTCCAATAGCAAACCTTCTCGCTGCCATTCAAAGACATGGCCTTGATGTACTGGTCAACCTTTTGCTGGTCCAAGGCAATGCCCGAGGCATTGGACTTGATGATGACATCACGCAGCTCGCTGTGCTGCGATCTGAAATAAATAAATAGGAATTTCTTTTAAAACTTATTCAAATTTTAAATTCCAACTTGTTTGACGCTTAGCCAACACTTAAATTTAAAATAGGACTAACCAGCACTTTTTTTTAGTATTTTACCTTACCTTCGATAGACCGATTAACCGGCTTAATGCAGTATTTTCTGCTTTCGTTGGTATTTGTTAGTGTTAAAAAGCATATTAGTCACAGAAAATGTAGATTCTCTTTTAAAGAAGTTATTCTTAACAAGTGTGTGTGTTTTAATTAAGTCATTTAACTTTCTTTATATATTAGAGTTTATTTTTATACATTTATTTTAATTTTAATTGGTATTAGTAGTATTTTTGAAATACTATATCGCTTTGGTATTTTCCCGCGCTGCTCAAACGGCCACACTGATGGTGCTAATCGATTTATTTTTTAACAACGGCAAAAACACGCAAAGAAAATATCCACAAAGTTGACGCCGATCAGCCAGCAACTCGGCCGCCCCGTAGCTAAGCACAGCAGATCGGCAGATTGATAATTACCACGTAGCAGCTCTCCCTCCCCCGACCGACACGCGAAACCCTGGGCAGCGGCAGCGACAGTGGGGCAGCGACAGCGGATAAAGGAGCCCCAAACAACAACATAAACGCAAGCTCGCCACGTCAGTGGGAGTGAGCGAGAGAGAGAGAGAGTGAGCAGCAGCAGCAGCGATTCCCAAGGACCCCAAAGGATCGAAGCAGAAGGGAAAAATGTTTAGTAACTTCAAGGAACGTTTTATTTCGGCCATTGCCCCGGACTTGCCACCGCTGCCGGGCATCAGCAGCAGCGGCGAACGAGAGCGGGGCGGCCATCATCATCACCATCACAGCGGGCGGCTGCGATTCGGTGGTGGCGGCGGGAGCGGGGGCAGCGGTCCGATGCCCGACAAGTTCCCCTACGCCCGACCGCCATTCCTGCAGCTCCTCACACCGGACGAGCTGCGCGCCTCCGCCGATCACAACGTTCGGCCGATCATTGTGCCGCGCGACATCAACCTGCTGCCGTGGGGCACCGGCTACGCCGAGTGCGTCAATTCGGGCAAATCGGAGTGGAACGAGGACCAGGGCGCCTTCTGCCGGTAAGCACCAGATGGCAGGGGAACTGAGTTGCTCGTGTTTTGAGCTGGGAAACATAATTCCCTGAAATTCTGTTCAGCTGTTCCGTCTCTTGATACTTTCTTGTTCATTCTGTGATTCATTCACATTAATTTGGTCTTCTCTTTCTGTTATTAAATATTCTGTAAATTAACTTGCATTCCAATAATTTGCTCACTGCTTTGCTTATGATTGTGCATTTTGTAGTTCACTCTATTGTTTACTTTCCCCTTCATTCTGTTATTCACTTTCCTATTCATTCTGTAGGTTACTCTCCTATTCATTCTGTTATTCACTCTCTTCTACATTCTGCTATTCGTTCACGTTCCGCTTCATTATGTTATTCATTCTCCTCTTCATTCTTATATTCACTCTCCTGTTAATTCTGTAATTCACTCTCCTGTTCATTCTGTATTTCACTCTCCCCTTCATTCTGTTATTCACTCTCCTCTTCATTCTGTAGTTCACTCTCCTATTCATTCTGTTAATCACTTTGCTAATCATTTTGTTATTTACTCTCCTCTCCATTCTGTTATTCACTCTGTTATTTTTCCTCTTGTTCAATTTGTTGTTTATTATTTTATTAATTTTTATATTTAATGCCTTTCTTACATGTTTACTTACTCTTTTCTTTATTCTGTTGTTTACTTTATTGTTTACTCTTGTTCATTTCGAGCTTTATTATTCTTTTGTTCATTTAAAAGCCCACAATTAAACCTAACTTTAAATAGCATATTTTCTTAGTCAACCTAATTTTCTTAGTTAAACCTAATAAAATTCTTTTGTTTCAATTCAAATTCCCTTATTTTCAGTTCTATTGATAGTTCTTGTATACGCATAGTTCCCTATTTAGTGATAAAAAATATTGCTTATCGCACTGAAACCGTTTACTCAGAATGCCACAAATTGAGATTATTCGCTAATGGCACAAATAAAACCTAAATATGCTAGTTTTATTTTCTTTGAATTGTGTTTTCCCTATAAATATATAATTTCAAATGCGCTGATTACTCAATATTCTGGAATATAATGCATTATAATCTCTTAATTTTAAATATAACTGAATATATATTTATTCGCGCACTCTGTTTACATCTTAATATTGCGTCATGGTTTAGAAAAATCTCGCGAGTTTTGCTGTTTACTCATTATTTTTGTTCTTCTTGGAACTTGAAGCATCTCTGGGGAGCAGGCATAATGATTGTTTGCACTTGTCGCAGATAATAATTTGATTTACTAGACTTTGTTTAGGGTTTTCCAAAAAGCAAAAGCAAGCATAGTTGCTTTAGAAGCTTAAAAATCAATAGTTGGATAGCAGGAAAAAATATATAAAGTTGAGTAGAGGCCATTAAAAATGATTAATAGCTTAATGTTTATAGGCTTTGCCAATGCCATTGCTATTGGGAATTAACAATAGAGCCAGGAAAAACACTTTTTTACAAGGGAAATAATGTGATTCACTTTATTTCTAGTCTTTATCTGATTGTTGTGAACTTTTATAATTATAATAACCTCAAATAAGTAAGAATGTGTATACGTTTGAAGTTAGAAGTGATTTTAAGTCAATCTGAGATTAATTTTCAGGTTAAATAAGTCAGGATTGGGCTCAAATTTCAAGTTAGGAGGATTTAAAATCAATCTTAACTTAATTTTTAGGTTAAAAAGGTCAAAATTTGGCACCAAATTTTGGCTTGGAAGCCTAAAATCAGGAAAGCTAAATCAAAATTTTACGAAAATCTAACACAAGTCATGTACATATTTGGTTTTTTAAGCCTAAGAGATCGCTACTTGTCCCGAACGATGCTTTAATTGTATTTAAGTAACCCCAAGACAGAGAAAACTCTCAAAAACTTCTTTTTTCAAAGCTTCCCGTACTTAATTTCCCTCTTTTAACCCTCTTTTCTTCCTTCCCCCCAGGCAAGTTCTCTCCGATCCGGAGCACAAGCACCCGGATCTGCCGTACACATACTTTGGCATCTTCGATGGCCATGCTGGCTACGGTGCCGCGCTGGCCGCCTCGCATCAATTCCATCACATCCTGCACGAGAAGCTGGTGGATTGCCTGGAGCTGCTGCTGCCCCGCGACTCCTCAACGGAGGGGAGTGGCAGTGCCAGTGGCAGTGGCGATGGCTCGAAGCTAAATCCCACATTCCCGCACCCCATTTACTTCCAGCGAAGGGTGTCCAAGGACGAGCTCATTATTGGGGCTCTGGAGAGCGCCTTTTTCAACATGGATTCGCTGATAGCGCAGGATAGTGACCGGTATAGAGATGCCGGCGGTTGTACCGCCTGCGTTTCCCTCTTTATCGATGGTAAAATGTATGTGGCAAATGCCGGTGATTCGCGTGCTGTCCTCTGCCAGCGAAGGCAGCCAAAGGAATCGGCAACGGCAACGGCCTCAGATTCCGGCATTGAGCCGGATCCCCTGGAGGCTAGCTGCTATCCGGTACCCTTTTCGGCGGATCACACACCGGAAACGGAGAGGGAACGCCTGCTGAATGTGGCCCGGCTGAAGCCCCATTTGATGGGCAACTACTACGTGGCCATGGAGTATGCCAAGAGGCCGCACATTAAGGACATGGGACAGCGCATTCTCTGCCGGCAGGGCACCATGCGGGGCTGGACATACAAGACCCTCACCCGGGACGATCTCTGCATGCCGGTGGTGAATGGCGAGGGCAAGCGGAGTCGCCTACTCGGCACACTGGGCGTAACGCGTGGCTTTGGCGATCACGAACTGCTGGCCATTAATACGGGCATACAGATTAAACCCTTCCTCACCCCGCATCCCGATGTCCGGCAGCGTGATCTCACCCAAGTGGTAAGCATTCCCGACGAGGATAATCGTGACGGTGACTATGGTGTCCTAGTGATGGCCACCGATGGCCTGTGGGATGTCTCGGAAAATGAGTCCGTTGCACGCACCGTCTTCCAGACGCTCTCCAAATATCCCACAGAGAAGCATCGCTACACGATGGTGGCCCAAGAGCTGGTGGCTCGAGCACGGGGTAAAATCAATGATTCAGGTCACTGGCGGCTGGCGGATAGCAAGGCGGCGGCCACAGTTGATGATATTTCGGTGATTGTCATTCCCGTTGGTCAGTATTACAAGGAGCATGTGGAATGGACGCAGAATTATAAGCGAGATTTGGAGCATAGGCGGCGGCAGGCGCAGGCAAATATGGCCCAAGAGGCGGTCAATGTGCTGAATGGTGTCATTGCCGAGGAGGCGCATGTTGTGGAGGAGCAGGTGGATGTAGAGGAGGAGGAAGAGGATGGCGAGGTGGTGGTCCATGAGGCAAGAAGCTCGCAGAAGCCAGGAGATGAAACGCTGGTAGTGGAGCTAACGCCCGGCCTGGCACAAGTGCAGCTGGAGGACACTGAAGCTGCAGCAGGTAATTAAAAAATTGAAACCAGCCAAGTCATATTTGGTATTCAACCTCTTACCAACTTTTGCAGGCAAGGAAAAGGAGGAGGAAGACAAGGACCAGGAGGCCACAACAACGACGACAACGACGACGACGACGGCGAGGCAACAGCAAAAGGGCCGCAAGGGGAAGGGCAAGCACTAGGACTGAATGTTCTCCCGCATATAGACATATTTAGAGATATATATATAAAAACCTATATATATATTGAGCATTTCGAGTAGGGCTGTGTCGTCTCACCTTCTTCCTAATATATACCTTAACTTTTATATATATATATTTGTGTAGAGAAGGAGGACGCACACAGCTCTACACGAAACCGCATTAGTTTGAGGCATTCGCCGAGGCAGTTACTACAGATACAAATTACAGATCCCCGGATCCCGGCGCGCGTACATCTCTATTTTTTTAACTCAAGAAACTCAAGAAAACCAATTCAAAACATTCAAAGTTTTCGCATAGTTTGCTTTTGCGTACAAAACGAAACAAAAGAGAAACACGGAAGCATTGTACAATAGTTTGCTGGTAACGTAAGTGTATTTATTTCTATATATATATATATATTTCTTTAAATTCAAAACAAAATCACGAAATGAAATGATAAGAAGAAGAATGAACAAAGCTTCGGTGTAGCGAGGCAAACAATTTTCAATTAACACAAAATCAAAAGAAAAACCCAATGATTCCAATTGATGAAACCACAAAAACAAAAAACAAAACAAAAAAACTGAAATTAATAATTAATTTTAAGCTGCAAAGTAACAAAACGATAAACGTCAAATAAAAACAATTATTGTTAAATAGAAAAAACTTAAGCAGGAGGTGGAAATTTACTTATTGGGAAGAGGGGTAAGGGGAAATTTCAGGAATTAGCCAGAAGAAAATAAAATTTAACGATAAGGGAAGCTAACTTCGGCACAAAGAAGTTTGTATACCCTTGCAGCCTAAAATTGGTTCATTGGCAAAAATTTTCAAAAAATTAGAAATCGAGAATTAAATGCAGAAAAGTTCTCCATTAAAAACTAAGAAGAAAAAGCCAAACCAAACTGAAGAACCTGGAAGCGAAGAAACCTTCCAATAGAAAATGGAAGCAGAAGCCAGTCAATGGGAAACAGTAAAAAAAGGACTCCACATGAAAATGAACACGAGTGTTCATCCTGAAAGTAATATTCCAATAGCAAATGAATATTCCAATAGCAAATAAACATTGCAGAGATCATTAAAAAGAGGCAGCCAAACACATGTTTTAGAGCTTATTTTAAATTAAAACCCAATAAATAAATAAATGGTAAATTGGCTTAAATTTAAAATTAAAAAATATATATAAAAGAAAGGTTTCCCATTATCGAATCAGAATTACGTAAGCTTCTTAATCCCAAAGATTTCCCCGTGCTTTCCACACAGTAAGCCCGCCCTTGTAACCCATTAACTTATCGCATTTTGATAAGAATTTCAACCTTATCTAAAGCAGGCCAAAGCCCAGCGATAAGAGTGGATTCAGAAATGATTCATTTGCTTTTTAGTGCCTATCAAATTATAGATAAACTAAATTAAAATAAGTTCCCTGGGAATAAAAACAAACTAATTTTAAACTTTGAATTTTTATATTTATTTATTTGCTTGTTTTTTTTCCTTTTGGTTTTTCCTCCAGTTTGTGATTTTTATGATTCAACTTTATAATAATTTCGAATCGATTTCGATTACAATAAAAGTGTGTTCGTTTTAAGGTTTATTCCTTTTTCTTTTTTCATTTTCAATAATTTCAATTTCAATTTGTTTTATATGTATATTTTGTTAGTTTTCGTTTCATCGGATTTCTTCTTCAATATATATATGTGTATATATAGTTCTGGAAGCTGTAAAAATCTACTAAGAAAATATTTGTATGTAGCATCCCATTATATACAATATATGTTAGCTTTCAGGGAGTTCCTATGGGTGAGTTTGGGGGGTGTCTTGGTTCGGGATGGGAAGTCGTTTCGGTGTTCCAAATATCTTGGTTAGTTTTCTTTTCGCTCTCCATCGTTTGTCTCTGTCGGATTTGTGTGTGCACAGCATTTTATAACAAACCGTTAGTACGTTTTCATTATCATCATATCATAGTGATTAATTCAATGCATTTTTATAGCTATCGCAATCCCTCACTTGCTAAAATATGGTCTAAGACGTGCAAAACACTTGAATTTGATAGCGAGAAATATTTTTTAAAGTTGCAGAATTTTTGAAAATATGTTTCTGTAATTTATGTATGCCAAAATATTGCAGAAAAACTGTATGCGCTTTAAAATCTCTTTAAATGCGCCCACAATTGGGCAGTACAAAATTTCTTTTATGGCGAATTTAAGAACATTGCCTACTTTTAGGTGGTTTAAAATCTTGCAAGAACTTGAAAATATTTACTGAATATACAAAATTTGTTACAGATTTTTCTGTAATTTTAAAAGTAAAATTTTTCTGAAAACAATATGTGCGCTTTAAAAAAAAAATATATTTTTAGGGCGAATTGTTGAATATTATAAAGTATGGTGATATTCAACAATTCTCCCTAAAAATATATTTTTTAAGCAACATGTTCAAAAAATTTTAAAGGACACTGTTTGTTTTAAGAATTTTTTCCTGTTTGTGTTTTGTTTTTTTTATTTTTAGGTTATTTAAAAATTTTGAAATACTTTTGAATATTACTATATCTTAAAGATTTTTTTGGTTTTTAGGCAATTTGATCTGCGAATTTTTAAAACATTTTTCAATATTTTGAACTGTACAAAGTCGGAAAAAACTCTATAAGCTTTGAAATATTTTTGGAAATGTAGAGCAACAGTACATTTGTTTGGTAATTTGAAAACACTAAGTATATTCCCTATATATTCCTTGAAATTATTTGAAACTTTGGAAATTGTGTATATAAGATATAGGTAAAATCTGAAGAATTCCAGCAAGTGACTGCGATTGCCTCTTATCCCTATTTCAAAACTTTGCCTACTCGTTCAGCTAGCTAATGTCTGGTTGCTGGATGATTGATTAATTAATGAATCATTCACGTAATACCTTCCACTTCACCGTTATTTGTTTAAAAATTTTGCAAGTTTAACTAACATTTTCTAGATGTGTATATAATAATAATAATATATATATATATATATATATATATATATACGTGTTATATATTATGCAATTATTATTGTTTTTCTTGTTAGCAGTAAGTTCAGTAGTGGCACAGCGCATAAATCTTAATTTGCTTTACAAACACACACACACACACACAGGCACACATGCACAGAGAGAAAATTTCCCCCCTCAGTTATCGTACATTTATATAGCTTGTATCAATTTAACGATTGGAATTTGCAGTGACGAAACGCACTGTCTGGCATACTTGCATCATAATTCTCATATTTATACTAGTATTTTCTTTATCATTAGCATTTTTATTCGTTTTTTTTTTACGTTTTCTTGTATAATTTTTAACAAGTTTTTTTCGAAATTGAATTGCAAACGAAGTAGTGAAGAATTTGCTTATAAAATCACATTCTTTTTTTTGTTTGTTTGTAGTTAGTGGAAAACAAGTTATTTCCAAGTCCCCAGCATTCTTGTTGTATATTTTGTTGGATATTTGTAAACATTTATAAGCTAGCACACATATTTCGAATGGAATTCAGAATTCGCTTTTAATTGCACTCCCATTGGCGGATTCGCATAATTATTTAAATAGATACGCTGACATTTATGTGGGTAAATTTATGTTTGTAAAAGCACAAAAGCCAACCCATATCGGGGGGGAGTCGGAAGTGGTTGAGTATATATTTATATATATATATATATATAGTATATTTTTTATGGGGAATGGCTCTCCATCGATTTCACTGAGTCACCGGAACTCTGACAGTGCGATCCGAGCGATACAACTTGGGGTTGGAAGACATCGGACAGCGATGAACGAAATGCGAAACCAATTTTTGATGTGTTCGTCACAACAGCTTTGTTTTTTAAGCATACAGTACAGTGCGTTTCAGAGCTATAAGACAGCTCAAATAAGGTGTAGTTTTGCAGAGAAATATATATATAAACTAGTGAAAAAAAACACAAATACAAGGCAAAAGTTGGGTTAACTGAGTATGAACATGTTGAAACGTGTTGAGACATGTTTTTATAAAGTAAGAAAGAAAGCTATACACTAGTCAGAGGGCTAGATTTGCAGATTTTAGAACCCCAAATCGGTTATAGATAGAAAAAGTATTCTCTTTAAGAGGTTACGAAAAGAGAGTTACAAAGAATCAGAGCTCAACTGAAGTACAGTCAACCGCTTTAAGCTTCCTTTAACATTCCAAAACGCACTGTCTGGCGTTTCTATGTTATCATAACCATATCATATATATCAATTAGTTACTTAGTTCTTTGTTACTTTTGTGCAAAATTGACATTCCAGGTAGAATTTTGTGGGAAACTGTTTTTGTTTTTTTTTTTTTTTTTATGTTATTAACTCTTCACAGTTTAGAGTTTTGGCGACAAATATTTTTAATAATTATAATTATAAAGGAAAGGGTTTTGGGGTTTTTGCCTTTTTCATATTTTTATCTCTTTGTTAATTTCTGTTTTTAGCTTTTTTATAATTAAATTTTAATTAGTTAAACAACAATAACACGGTGATGTTGGAAAATTGTAGCTACGATTAATTTAATTAAAAATATGTATGCATCGGTTTTTTTTGTTATATATACTTTTTGTTTTGAGTGTGCGAGCAAAGACCTAACAGGGGGGCGTTAGGCATCTTTTGCTATTACAAGGTCTTCGGGATGCGAGGGTATTAACTTCGAGCTCGAGTTGTGGGGGAAAAATACTGGGCTTAGTTGCATCTGAGATGCCCACACGTTGGCTCCAATTCGAGGCCCTCTCTCAGGGATTTTTGTTATATATAAATAGCTATATATATAATTATATATATATATCGGTATCTGTGTATCTTTATAGTTATAGTTATATGTTTGTATATTGGATGCCCCGCACATTGCTTTGGCCTTGGCATCTCTCGGTATGCTTTGCGTATATAAAATAAATAATTAACACTTGTTGGGGTTGTCCAAAAAAAAATGGGTATGTACTTTAAACCACTCGCAGCTTGTGCCTGCGACAACGCTGGCGAGGGTTGTGGCCACCTCCATTCCCCATTATCCTGCGACGACGACCACGACCACGACAGGGTAGCGTCGCCCAGCAATGGTTTAGAATACTGTAGAGCCGGAAAAGTAATTGGATTAGCTGCCTCTTGGCCTGGCGCCGCATGCACCCGCACGCTGCCTCGCTTGCCCACGATTACGAGTGCAAATTGGCACGATCCTTGGCCCGTCGCTTGGCCAGCATGGACAACTCCACGGGTCCCACATTCGCTGCCTGTGGTATGGCAATGGCCCGAAATGTGGCATCCACGGCGCCCCTTAACGCCATCGAAATGTGATTCTGTTGCTGCTGCTGGGCGCCCAGCGAGAGCTGCGACGATTGTGTACCGGCGGGCGCCACCGCATATTCCGTTAGCTGTACACCGCTGGCGTACTGTTCACGCAGCCACGAATGCTCCAATATCTGTGCCGCCGTCGGTCGATTCTCTGGCACAATGTGAAGCATTTGACGCAACAGCTCCTTGGCCGGCGCACTGACCAAGGCCCAGCGGCTGCTGGCAAAATCTATGTGCCCCGAGCCAATTCGTTTCAGTATCACATCGGGCGAATCGTTGGGCGTGCTGGCAAAGGGCGTCCGACCCGAGAGCATGATGTAGAGGAGGACGCCCAGCGACCAGATGTCGCAGGCCAGGTCATAGCCCTGACGCTTCAGCACCTCGGGGGCCACAAAGTTGGCCGTGTAGCAGGGCGTCATGAGGAGTCCATTGTCAGCGCGCAGTTGCTTGGCAAAGCCTGTCGGGGGATACTCTTTTATATAAACCCAGGGAGAAGATTTTGTCCAATTACTCACCCAAATCGCATAGCTTCAGGGTCTCCGGGGTCTGCCGCATGCTGGCATATATCATATTCGAGGGCTTCAAATCGCGATGCACTACGCCATGCTCATGGAGATAGGCCACCGCGGACGCTATGGTGCGCAGGACGGCGCTCGCTTCGCTTTCGCACATCTGACCCACGGCCAGAATGCGATCCAGCAGCTCGCCACCCTTTAGCAGCTCCATCACCAGATACGCGGAGCCTGCATCCTCGTAAACGGAGTATAAAGTAACGATATTCGGATGATTGCCATAACGCAGCATTATTTCCACTTCCTCCCAGCAGTCGGCGGATGTTGAGGCGGCCGAGGCAGCGGCCACCGCTGCCTTTTCAATCACCTTGACGGCATAGTGCTTTTTGGAGGCGCGATGCTCGCACAGTCGACACACGGAGAAGGTGCCGCGTCCCAGTTCCTGCAGCAGATTGTATTCGGCATGGAAATTGCCAGGCAGAACGCCAGGCAGGCTGCGAGGCGCCGCCGCCGCAGTCGAGGGAGGAGGCGGATGAGCAGCAGCAGCAGCGCCAGGAGTAACCGAAATGGCGGTGGGTATTGGTATATTGTGATGCAGGGGACTGGCACTGCAGCTATTCGACGTGGTGATGCATTGACCCTCCAGCAGCACCGGTGCCACAAAGCTAAAGCCACGGAAAATCTCATGCGCAGAGGCGGATATGGGCCCACCGGGTGAATCGCGCGGAGATTTCGATGTGTACTCCACATCAAAGTAGAAGGCATCGTCACGGCTCACAGCTGGGATGAAGGGCGGACGCACTTGCTTCCTCTCCAGCCGCACCCAATCGATGGTGGCAAAGAAACAGTGCGCCTTAATGTCCAATATACCCTGAGCACCGGCACCCAAACGATTCAGTGGATTCCGCTTGAACAGGGCCCGCAGCAGGGATTGGGCCTCCGGCGACAGGTTCTCCGGCATGCCCAGTTTACTCCTCAGTATCTGATTCATGGTCTCCTGTCGCGTCTGCCCATGAAAGGGTAAATTCCCCGTCAGCATTTCGTACATGAGCACGCCAAATGACCACCAATCGGCGGCAAAATCATGCCCCTTGCGATTCACAATCTCCGGTGCCATGTACTCCACCGTGCCACAGAAACTGTAGGTCTTTGATCCATCCAGTGGCTGCTTCGACAGGCCGAAATCGGTGAGCGCTATGTGTCCATGCTCGTCCAGCAGTATATTCTCCGGCTTCAGGTCCCTGTAAATGATGCCCAGCGTGTGCAGGTGATTCATGGCCAACGCCAGTTCGGCCAGATAGAATTTCACGTCCTCCTCGGTGAACATTACCTCCTTGGAGAGGCGCGTGAACAAATCACCGCCGCGCAGAAAGTCCAGAATTAAATAGAGTTTTCCCGGGGTTTGGAAAGCATAATGCAGGCGTACAATGAAGGCGTGACCCACATCGGCTAGGATTTTGCGTTCGTTGGTGCTGCGCACACGATCTTTGACCTTTAGGGTGGCCTTCTTGAGCACCTTCATGGCATACAGGGTACCCGCATCCTTGCCAATGATCTTGCGGACGAGAAACACTTTGCCAAAGCTGCCCTCGCCCAAAACGCGCAACAGTTCGAACTGGGAGGGATCGGCCTTGTCGTGGCCCTCTTTGATTACCTCCTTCAGCTCGAACTCGTTCTCGTCGAGGGCTAGGGCAGTGCCTTCAGCTGCTGCTCCTCCTCCCGGCTGCGACTCCGAATCGCTGAGCTCCATCAGCTCGGGCGGCGGACAGCAGAGTGTACGATTGCTGCTCCGCTGCCCCTGCTGCTGCTTGGGGGAGATGTGGTGCTGTTCTAGCGCCGCCTGTAAAGCGGATTGCTGCACCTGTTGTTGCCGGCGCTGCGATGATGTCACCGTGGTCACAGCCCCATTGCCATTGTTGTTGTTGCCGCTGCTGCCTGCGCCGCTCTCATCATCCTCGGTGGGCGTATGCTCCATGGGCGTGACCGCCAGGCTGCTGCAGCCGGAAGAGGTGATCTGCAGGCGTTGGCGCAGCTGCAGGCCCATGGCGCTGCGTTGCTGCTGTTGTTGTTGTTGCTGGAGCATCTCGTGGTTCTCATGGTTGCCAGTCTGCTGGGACGTCTCCTGCTGCTGCTGCTGGCGGAGATCCTTTTGGGAATCGGCCAGCGGCATGACTCCAATCGCTGCTGGCGTCTTGTGGCTGCGACGCCTCCACTTTGCCGCCGCCGCCGCTGCCGCGCTGTTGCCTCTCCCTCCTCCTCCTCCTCCTCGCCTCTTTGCTTTCTCTTTATGCTCTCGCCCACTTTCCTTTGGCTCTTCCTCTCCCTTTCGCTCTTGCAGCTCTGCCCGTTTGCTTTATCACTTCCGCTATACTCCCACTCGCTCTCTCTCGCTCGTTCGCTCGCTCTGCTGTTGCTTCTTTGCTGGCCAATTTCCTCCTTCTGTTCCGCTTTGCCCACGTCCTCCACGTCTTTTATAGGTTTGCTGCCTCACTTTCTCACACACACACGGCTGCCGCTGTTAGGTTACTACTACCACAGACAGCTGTCTCCTTATCACTATTATTTACACAACTTAAAAACATTAAACAATTGTTTTTTATTGTTTTTTTTGTTTTTTTGGAATATTTTTCCCATCCGGGTGTGACCGCGGCGCCAGTATGCAAATATACCAAAGCCCAGGGCAAGGCCAGGGCAATATATACCAAAAACACTTTGAAAAATACCAAATAAATATACCGAAACTCTCAACTTTCGATTAATCGATTAATTGGGTAGGGCGCGCAAGTTGAAATTCAAGCCAACGCAAGAGTTTATACTTGTTTTGTTTCATTTTTATATTAAAATAGATTGAAATAGTACTCACTTTGTACAGATCTGCAGGGCGCATCTGTACACGGACACAATGCTGACCACAAAGTGCAGGAAAAGGGCGAATATCAGACCACAGGCGGCGGACACCTCGCTGTTTGTGGTTATCAAATCGAACTGAGGATTAAAAATAAGCTAGTTAATGAAGTTCTTTAGTTCTATAACCCTCAAAGCTCACCTGCTGCTCATCGTTGCCCTTCTGCTCCGCCATCCGGTTGAGATCCCTCGATAAACCCACACCGGAAATGGCCAGCGCCAGGGTACTGGTTGCAATGCAAACCAAACTCAGGGCCAGAAAGGCCGTCTGCGTCTTGCGCATGCTCACCACACCCAGCGAACCCGTCACGGCGGCCGTTAGTCCCGTCCAGATGCCACAGCCGGCCATCGAGAGTGCCGCCTCCCGTACGATTAGCAGCGAACCGAGAGCCACCAGCGAGATGGCTAGCAGGAGTTGCAGTGTCCCCAGCACAATTTGCAGTGGAAAGGCCGAGCAGCATTCATTGCTGGCCTTCCGGCGCCGCCGATCCTTCGAGGAGAGCGACAATGTGGAGGCACTGCCGCCGCCCTCACTGCCAGCGCCGCCCCCCTTGTACTTGATGAACTCCGGGGGACAGCGCTGCTTTCGGCTTATACGCGAATCCAGCGTATTGGCGGCACTCTTCGGCTTGGTCAGTGTGCCGGGCTGCTGCTGCTGTCGCGTGGCCATGGCCTCCTCCAGCTGCTGCTTGAACTCCTGATGGGAGATCAACTTGGGCTGCTCCGCTGCCGCTGCGGCAGCGGCCTTGGTCTTTTCCGCATCCAAATCCAGGGCGGCGGATAGGAGTTTCAAGGCCGGTGGCTTCTCATCGTAAACGGGACTCGAATATATGTGACTCTGGGCATCCTGACGCGACTGCTGATCCTGATCCTGATCGCGCTCCTCCCTTTGCTTCTCCAGCATGCCAATCTGCGAGTTGGTCAGACTGCCGCCGCCGTTGGTGTTTGTGTTTGTGCTCTGCTCAATGGTGGTGACCACCTGGAGCAGCTCCTCCCGATTCAGGCTGCGATCCACAATGGTGTCCAGGCTGCCAGTTGTGGAGTCATGCGAATCGATGGTGCGGGCCGGTGAGGCCGAGTGGCGGCCGCCGGTTTGCTGTTGATGATTGCCGGTCTCTGTCATTGCTGCTGCTGGTTCACTGGCTCATTGACAAGCTGCAAGTTAAATAGAAAAAAAGGTATTTATTAATTATTTATTAATTAAATAATAATATAATTTGTTCTTTAGGGTTTTTAGAGAGGCAGAAACCTTCTTTCTTTTGTGCTGCTTTGGTTAAGGCTTTCCTTTAGCCAAAAATCTTCACAAATTATACTTAATTTCTTTATTTCCTGCTTTAAACATATTTTCTTGAGTGTATCACGTTTCCGCTTGAACAGTGGATTAGCAAAAATAATAGAAAAAAACGGCAAACGGCAACCGGCCAGCAGGTTCGTTGCCAGAGTCTTTTGTTTGGCTCACACACTTTCGAAAGGCGTTTGGATCGATCAATCGTTCGTTCGATCCCCATTCATCGATCGATTGATTGATCTTTTAAGCCGCAATTTTGTCGCATAATCGCCTCTTGCCAAGAATATGTACAAAATTCAAGTAGTTCTTAAGCGCAAAAATTAAACCAGAATTGAAAGCAATCAACATTTGTCAACCAGCTGGCATTGTCGAGTGTTCTTTTCATTGAACACCTTGACATTTGCCTCACGCGGGGCCGGTTTTTATGGCTTTTGTTTGGCAATTAAACAAAAAGCGAAACCGAAACCGAAACGAAAGCCAAAAATCATATAAAAAAAGGTTTAAAAGCAAGGCAAAACCATATAAAATGTGGCTTATAATATTCATATTTAGACAACTTTCTTTAAGGTATTTTAAAGGGTTTTATATATATAGTTTTATATATATTTTTATTTATAGTTTTCTTTATAGTTTTATTTATTTATTATATCGCTTGATTGCTGGGTGTGGTGTGTGTCTGTGGCTTAGCATTGTTTCTAACTCGGCGGCACCATGCGGCGTATGCGCGATATCGCTTAGAGGTAAACCACTTGAAATGGCATCTGATATGGCCACAAATTGTTACCAAGTGCAAGTGCTGCAAATTGGCTTTTATCTATGGGGAGTGGAGCAATACAAAAAACAGGACCACAAACTGCACACAAAATCGGAAAATACTGGCTTAAGCCTAACTTTATAATTACCAGAACAATTACAAGAAAACTGTAATAATTTGTAGGAGACTTTTAAAGTCTAACTTAAATTCGTACTAGTTTCATAGGAAAATATATTAGCCAGCAGCTGTATATAGTTTTCTAATATTTCTTTATTATTATCCTAACTTTGTAATTGAAGAAGCTTATGTAAGAATTTTGTAGTATTTTTTACAACAAAATCAAATGCTGATATTTTGTTAATTTTCAAGCGATAATTTTTTTGATACATTTTATTTTTTAATAGTTTACATAAGAAAATATTGAGAAAAAATGTATAAATAATAATTTGAAAAGTCTTCTTTAAAATTTAAATATAGAATTAAGTCTAAATACAGTTTTAATGGTTAGTATAAATTTATAAACAACATTATACATCAAGAAATCGATTTATATAAGTATAAACCAGTTTTTTATGAAAATATTTTAGTTTTTTTTTAACTAAAAATACAACAAATTATCACACAAATACTTTGAATAATAAGAATTAGAAAAAATATAAACTTAAAACATATAAATTTGTATATTAAATATTTATTACATTTTCAAGCTCAAAATAAATACAAAGAAACCTAAAAATAAACCTAAAAGCAGCCGAATTTAATTTATATAAATAAATGCATAAAATCATATAAAGTAATCAAGAAAAAATAAAATAAGAAACTCTTAAGAGCATATTTAATATTTATCTAACACCTCAGTTCAGATATATAAGGTAACCTAGCAAATTAATTGAAATAACACCTCAAGCATATATCTTTTAATATTCAAGAATACATCACTCTCTTTTGCTATAATTTCTGTATAGAAAAACAAAACTGGGTCACCATCTCCGCCTTGTCTAAATGCAGGAAAGAAAAACCCAAAACAAAGCCACGGCGCCGGAGTCAGTGATCTCTTCTTGGAGAGCTCAGGAAAGTTGGTATTTAGCTTTGGTATTTCTCGATCTTTGCTGTTGACATTTCGCCACTTGCAGCCAGTTCCCCGTTCCCGTTTCCCATCTCTCAGAGACACAGAGCTTTCCACTGTCCCCCAAGTCCGGCTGCTGCTCATTTGTGGCACTTTTCATTTCCATTTCATTTTCACTGTTGACTTGACAGCAATTAGGCGTAATTGGCCAGCCACACACCACACACCTCACACACAGAGAGAGAGAGAGAGAGCCTCCAGCTCGCAGCTCTTCAATTAGCATAGGCACTGCATGCCTTCGATTCCTATTTATCCACAGGCCCAAATATACCACCAACTCCTCAAGTCAATTCCCACACTCATCAGAGATGTCCAACACAGCTTCAAGCTAAACAATTTAATAGCTAGAAATTAAGAAAAAACTAAAGGGTGTGTAGAAATAAACTCTTAAATAAATATAGAAATAAATATAGAGAACTCTTTTAAAAAGTCTAAAATAAATATAGAAATAAATATAAAGAACTCTTTGAAAAACTGTAAAATAAATATAGAAAACTCTTTTAAAAAGTCTAAAATAAATATAGAAATAAATATAGAGAACTCTTTTAAAACCTTTAAAATAAATATTGAAATAAATATAGAAAACTCTTTTAAAAACTCTAAAATAAATATAGAAATAAATATAGAGAACTCTTTGAAAAACTCTAAAATAAATATAGAGAACTCTTTGAAAAACTCTAAAATAAATATACAAATAAATATAGAGAACTCTTTTAAAAACTCTTAAAAAAAGATTCACGCATTTTAAATGTTTTGTAATATATTGCTTCTTTAAAATAAATAAATATAAAGGCACCTAACGCACTTTAAAAATGGCAACCTTTCGTTGTTTTTAATTTACTGATTTTCAAAAAATAGAAATATGTTTTAAGTTCTTATTTCATTTTGCCAAAAAAAAAGCCAAGACCTATCATTATTTTTAAGGGGTAATAACAAGGTCTTTTAGTTTGTAATTCTTATTTATTGTACACTAGTAATATATAATTTATATATAATAATTGGAAAATAAATATGTAATGAACATATGTATTTTTTTAATATATATTTCATCTCCATTTTCAGCTAGCTTAATTTAGCTATTGATTTTTCTTGTAATTTCCAAAGGCCCAACTCTCTTGCCAAATGGCAGCTGCTGTTGCTGCGCTCGAAAATCGCCCAAGCAAAAACCGCAACTGCAACAGCCACGAGCAACTTGCATTAATGCAAAAAAAAAATAGGAAAAGAAACATAAACATTCAAATTTGTCGATAAATCAGTAGAGCAAATAGCGAAACGCGAAAGAAAGAGTTTAGGAGTAACAAATTAGATGGGGAAGATACATTTAAGGGGATTTCCAAGAGATATTCAAGAGAAATCAAAGAGAGTTGAGATCGAGAAGGAGATTGCTGGCAGTGTTAGGAGTTGTATTTATTTAAAAACTTCATTTACACATATTCATTATTATTATTTCAATTGAAATACTAAAATTATATTTAACTGGGAGTTAAATCTTTGGGGAAGTTTCTAGAAAGCACAATGAAAACCAGTAAAGGTATTTGGTGAAATGCATAATAAAAACCAAAAGTTAAAAAATAAGCAGAAATTAAAAACAACAATAAATGTAAAGGAGCACCATTAAAATTGTAATTTAAAATAAACCAGCTCCTTGAAATTTTAGAATATAAAAATTAACATAATTGTAGCTTATACTTTCGTTTTATAATTGCAATTTCCCAGTAGATTTCAGTTTTGTAATAATAATATCAATGACAATATGTTTTAATCTACAAAAATACATATTGTTTTTAGCTAAATTTGTATATTTTTCACCAATTTGCAGCGACAAATTGTGCAACATAAAAAAAAAGACACAAAAAAAGAGGCTCAGCTGCTTCTACAACTCAGTTTGAAGTGCAGCTGCTTTAAGATGGTTGCACAGAAATAAAATAAGTTAATTTTAAGGAAATTAAAATATATTTAAAAGTAATATAGTTTAAAATGTATTATAAACAAAATATTACCACAGATCTTTGGCAGTGCTTTACATTCTATATATTAAAATCTGCATACCTTGCGGACTTTTTACGTTGAAAATAAATTAAATACTTAGTATTATTATTGTAATAACAAATATAATTTTGTTATTAAAATTATGTTTGTAGCCCAGAGCCACTGAGGCCTTCAGACTATTTATTTTTTTGGTTTAACTTGGGTTTAGTTTATAAATACCTATTAGTTTACAGATACTTTCTTAAATGAAATACAAACCATAAAAACCTTGTTGATTTTCAGACATTCTTATAAACAAAAATACTAATTAGGCACACATTTATTTTTTAGACTTTTTCCAAAACAAATTGAATATATAAATGCTAAGGCATTTTAAGGTAGTTTTTCAAATAATAAAAATGAATGCTAAATAAATAATTAAATAATAAAGCCTACAAAGAAGCTTTTTAATTATTTACAATACTCATTTAACTTGCATTTGCAACTCGAAAACACTTAGTTCCAACAATTAACCCAATTTCAATAGTAAATAAAAATGCATTTGAAAATATTTGCCAGGTGTATGGCAGAACGGAGGAGGAGGAGGTGGCAACCACCTACTACCAAAAAATGTAGGCCTCGATGCATAATTTAAGCCAAGCCAAGCCAAACTTTTGGCTATGCAAACACACACATTCCAAACACCCGCTGTCATAACTTTAATTAAAATTCGACTGGGTTTATTTTTTGTAAATTCATTTAGGCAAAATAGTGAGAAATTTATAATTAGCAAATCAAAAAATTAGGAAATCCAAAGACATCGGTGCACATGAAATATATAGGCGGGTTGCCATTCGGTTCCGCTGGCAAAGGCAATCCGGCGTTAATATGAGGAAATCCTCATCGGGAGCGCCATTAAAAAATAGTTGGGCAAAAATTGGTGTACGTCAATCAATTGGCCACCAAAAATTATGGCCAACATGGGATGCCGATGTCGAATGCCGTCAAGTGAAAGTGTTGATGTCGGTTTTGGTTTGGGTTTTCGGTTTGGGTTTTGGGTCTGCATGTGAGCGCAGGTATAAGCATATGTATATACGTATATACACACAGGTGAGTTGACCGCAGTTTGCTGCTGCTGCTGCTGCTGGTCCAAACCGGTGCAATTTTTACTTTCAGGAAAACTTATCGACATCCCACTTCCCCCCTGCTTTCCATTTCTCTAGCTTGTTGCTGCGCTGCCGGATTTTCATATTTCCGTTTGACTTTGCCCTTTGCTTTGCAAAAAAAAAGAAAATAGGAAAACTAAAGTAAACAACAGAAACAAATGAAAAAGAAAATTGTGGGCAGCATTTCCACCTAAAAACCAGTTGCTGACATTATTTTTGGCATTTTTTAAGAGAGAATTTTGGTGATAAAAAATTATTAAATGCAGTATACAAGGTTAATATTTATATATATTTTTACAAAGTTTTCTGCATTGCTACAATTGGGTCTTCATATTTAATACTTACAATAAATATATAAATAAATAACATTACATAAAGAAATCACAGAAAACTTTATTAAATAATTTCTTTTCTTTAAAGAAATCACATAAAAACGTTATTAAATATGTGCTTTCCTTTTAAATATATCAGCCAGCAGCTCTCTATAAATTTTTAAAGAATAATTAAAGTTTGACCAGAGTTCCTATTGTTTAATTAAACAAATTTGTATCAGCATTTCTATTTTTTGGACAA
>VNJV01000707.1:0-10873 GCA_008042635.1 Drosophila nikananu | reverse complement strand
TCTTGGCATTTAGCTAATGCCAACGACAATGCGGCAGATAATTGCAAAACTACTGCGATGTTCCGATCCATTCTTATAACTTATTGTACTTACGGACAGATTAATTTCAAAGTTATTGGTTCAATTACGATAATAATAATAATTTGATTAATGGGTCCATGGGTTTTCTATGAAACTATAACTAAAGTAGTTTATTTTAAATCCATAATATAAAAACCAATTGAAAACATGGAAATAAAATTGCGGATGTCTTAGTATTAGTATTAACATGTGACACATTTGTCAGAGCCTAAGCCCAAAAACATATTTGTTATTCGGCAGATGGCTGTTGGAGTTGTGGGATGTCATCTTCCCTTTCCTTTGCCTCGATCCCAAGGATTCCGCCTTTGCTCGTGCGAATTAGGCTGACGACACTGGGTCCCTTTCATATGGCACAGTAATCATTAGCAAACTCAAGTTGTTGAGCCTGTGAGCTTAATTTCCCCATCCTTTGAGTCGGGTCGTGTTTCCCCATCGGGTCGTTAGCCCCTTTTTAGGCTCTTGCCCCTCAGACGCGCAGCGACTGGCCGGAGGCCTTGTCCTTTGTTCACTCGATTGCATTGATAGCATCGAGTCCTCTGAAAGGGTTTCCCCTACCGCGTAGGCCGGCTTACTTCCTCTCCGCTGCACAGGACCACTGTGGTTGCCCTTTTCCCGCTTCCACTTCCACATCACGGGCTGGAGTGACAACCCCTCCCTCAGCCCGAGTCCGAGTACGAGTCCCTTCTAATTGCTTGCGTAACCTGAGGCGAACGAGGGCCCGACAAATAAAAAACGTTCATATTTCCAAATCGTGCTCAATAAATATTTTCGTTGGTCCCGAGCAAATATTCGCATAAGTACAAAGAAATAAAAAATAAACGTGCCGGGGCCTCAGACATTTGGCGAAAATGAATATGATTTTCACAGAAACGAGCGATTCCTGTGCGAATCGAATGGGAATGGGCCTGGGACTGTGACGGGGACTCCGGTCGTGTTTCGTGCCCAGAAATGAATGCATGCCTCTTACGAGCTGAGTTTGTCGCCATTCATTTCGTTTCGTTTGAGCTGAGCTGAGTAGTGCCCTGTGGAGGGGATTCGAGTTCGGTTTGGCTGAGTTCTGTGCGACAGGAAACGCAACTTCAACTGCAACTTGGCCCGAAGGAGGCGCCACGATGCATGATTGAGCATGATTGAGGGGTCCCGCTCTTAGTCCGCGAATTGCACAACTCTCGAGGAGAATCTAGACACGGGCATGTGCCATATCTGCATATGCAGGCGAAACTCTGTAGCACGAACATTCGAGTTGAACAAAAGAAAACTTATTTTATCTACTATTGTGGTATCTTTTCCTGCATTTCTTCCATAAGAATCAAAATACAAAATAGTATGCAAGGAGTTAGACCCCTAGAAAATTCATAATGATAAAGTATATGAATTTTACGTTCACTAGAGAGTTGGTGAGTCGGTTTAGATCCCTGAAGAAAGTTCCATCACCCATATCGATTAGGCATTAAATCGACTTACCGAATTCCAAGTTTTTGCTTTCGTTTAAATTATTAAAAATCCAATTCAGCTGCGTTTCCTTTAGAGGAGTCCCCCTGTAGCCCAGAGCTGTGTGTGTGCGCTTCTGTTTGCAATTCTCAGTGGTGCCCATGAATGGCTTCGTTTATTTTCAACACGTTACTCAAACAATGTTTTTGGTTTATTTAAATTTCTTTCTTATGGCGGCAACAAGGAAAGCCATGCAAATGCCGCCCCGCTTGTATAAGTTTGGCCCCTGCCATCGCCCTCGCCGGCGCGTCCATTGAGGAAGCCCGCGCGTTGGGTAAACATTTGAATTTTACATTAAAGGCGGCGCACAACATTCGCATTTTTCCCCATTTTTTTCGCTCTCTCATTATTTAAACAAAACGGCGGCACTGTGCAGGGCAAACAATTCGCAACACCACTCCCCATCCCGGCCCATCCCTGCCACTGTTTGCTTTTTAAAGCGCCAATGCCGTGTGGGAGGGGTGGCTGGGGGGGTTGCGAGCGGATGCACATCCAGCAGATAAAGATACAAAAACGCAATGAAGTTGGCGGTTTTCGGTTTTCGGCTGCGCACTCGGATTGGGGTCTGCATAGGGTTCAAACTGTGTGCCAAATGCAAACAGAAATCCGAAATTTAAAACTTTTTTTGCGGTGCGGCTGGGCAAACAGGAACTTTAACTTTACCGTTATGCCACAATGGCAGAATGGCAGAATGGCATTTTATTTGCCCACGATATCACGGCAAACAATTCGAGTGCGGCAGCGAAAGGGGTTGGGCCAGAACAAGATCTCGGCCCTTTTCTTGTCTTTTGTCAGTGGCGTGGCGCATTTGTCAAACGATTGGGATCGGGATTGGGACTGGGACTCGGATTTGGCTTTCTGTTCGCTCATCCAGTTCGATTCGGTCGGGGTTTGGGGCGACGGCAGCTGGCTCTGATTTGTATCTAATTGTATGCAAACAGAATCACATATGCGGGCGTTTTGTTCGATTTTCGCCATTCAATTTTATGCATGAAGTTGATGGATTACTTATAAGTGCCTCCCGGGACTTACCCCGCCCAGCTACCCTCGGGGTTGCTTGCGAACCGAAGCGGAAGAACAGCAGATTGCACGGGATAAGCATAATGACCACGGGCAGTTTTTCTCGTATTATGATGAAAAATCGAAGCATGGAGGCGGCACATGAGCTCCTTGAGCGCGGGTTTTAGGAAATCAACTAATTTTGTAAACAGCATCTCTCGCAGATGAGTGAACTACTGACGAATCCAAAGCAAGTCAAGTGTGTTTGTGTTTATTTCAGACCAAAAATTCGTCACATGTGGTCATTGAATTAGAAATTCACAGAGAGAGCTTTGCAGCATTTATGTTTTAACTGGCCTCTATCGACTAATTTGTATTTGAGCTTATCAAAGCAATGGAATGCTCATTAAAATGTTGAATGCATTCAAATGAATGTAGAATTCCATAATTATGATACCGATTTGGATAGAAAATCAATCACGTACCCGGAGTTTATTTAATCAAAACACTCAAGGGACATTAAATGGTGAAGGCCACACATTGAATTTGATTGAAAGGAAGTCTTGAATTAGTATATATATAGTAGAATGAAATTTTACTTAAATTGGTCAATTACAACGGAAAATCCTTTATACTAACAGTTACAAATCGTTACACAATATTAATTTGCTATTTGGAGTTTAAGCAGTCGACTATCAAAGATTTTTAGCTCTTAAGTTTGTCAGTTTATCATTGTTTCCATTAAGAAGCCTTCCAGTTTTACTAACAACGAGTTTGAAAGTTTCGAAGGTCTAGCTATGAATAATCAGGCCAAACTGCACTATTATACTGAATAAATTACTATCCTGAAGGCAGCTATTCATACGCAGCGCAATGTAAACAACGTTCCACTTTGATAAAAAGCTTAATCGCATTGTAATAGGGACTTCTGACCTCAGTGGCCTCCCGTAATTGGCCGTTTTAAAACCGATAATGCAACGCCACCCCTACCCCTAACCACTGAACCCTGACCCTCGGCCCGACAACTAAACAAATAATAAGTACAATAACTATAAGGCAGAATTTTCTATGGCTTAGTCACAGGTAATCAGGCCATTTATTATCCAAGCCCCTTCATGTATATAATTACAGCGGCCGCAAAGCCTCAGTGCCTTTCAATTATAAAGCCCAGTTGTGCCCCAGCGGCCCCACCGCCCCCTCTCGGCTATTTTTGAATTATTTATCAGATCGGCCGGCTGACTTTTATATTTGCTATAATTTGCACAATCATTTGGGTGAACTTTCGTCGATGGCCGCGCTCGTCCGTGTATACAAGTTAAATGAGTTTCTATTTTAACGGGCGCATGAAAATTACAGGGGCCGCCAGGAGCTAGTAATTAAGCGCCATTCTGTCCAGGACACGTCAATCAGCCAGTCATCCAGTCGTCCAATCGAGGGTGAGCCACGGCAGCCGTCCCGATTCCCAGGCCCTGGGGGTTGGGATCGTTCTCCGTTCTCCGGCGAGGGCCCGAAATTGAGATGGGGCTGGGGGTTGGATTAGCGCTTACGTGGCCATTTGGCCAGGGGCACAAATTCCCAAAAGAGGTCATTAAGCAATTTAATATTTTAAGAAACTGATAATAATCGAACCGCACCACTGCGAAGTGGACATGGACGGGGACCATGCAGGCCGTTGTCAGCTTTCGGCCTTCCTTTTCGGTATCACCCGGGCGCTTCGGCGTTGCTTTTGGGAACTTTTGTGGTAAGCCAGGTGCACTCAGAAAAATAAACCCAAATTAAACCTTACGAATCTTCTATTAAGGCGGGAAATACTAAGTCAGTGCTGCTGAAAGGCTAAATAATGCTTGGCTGAAGTAAGTGTTTACCCTGAATGTATGTAACAGTCATAAGGAGGCATCCCCGACACCATATAACAACATATCGTTGATCAGCATCACCAGCCGAGTCGATTTATACATGTCTTTGTTTTATAGGGGATACAGTTACCATTTGTTGACCAGATTTATTAAGATGTATAATTCTTAATCGTGCAAAAACTTAGTTAATATCGAAAATTATTGTGCATATCTGAAAAATGTATGAGATTGGATAATAAACATTGAATTTGTTAGACATAAATGTATTAGTAGATTTGTGTGAATTTTTGTGCTGCTCAACATGTTCCTAGAAATTGTAAACATTTTCTTCCGCCTTCCGCCCATTTTAATTTGGTTGTTAACAATTAAAATTAGAGAATTATCTATTTTAAATTCACTAACAATATTACCGGGTATCTGAAGTTCAGCACCACTAAACGTTAGATTTCCTACTTGCTTTAATAATAATTACATAAAGTTATTGTTTTTAAAGAAAACCTGATATTTATTTACTAAAATTTCATATTCCTAAAAATTTAATAATAATCAAAAATGTGCTAAAGTAAAATATTTGACTAAGTAAAATGTTAGAAAATTCAACAAAAGAATTCTAAACTATGTTTGACATTAACAATTGCATAGTTGAAACTATTTGATTTAGTTTAACATTCAATACATTTTATATTAACTCAAACCCTCATTAACACGGCCAGAGAAAAGTACACATCGCCACATTCATATGGCACTTAAATTTCTTCGTGTGTAATCCCCATCTTTGGGATTGGGTTACGCGCTCGGTAGCACGAAGCGCTCAGACTTAAAGTGAATTTTTTATGACATTTGCACGAAATATTAAGGTGTAATGGGTATTAAGCTGCGAACACGGAGTGGAAAGCTGACAACGCTCGCAACCGCAACTAGACGGCAGAAATGCGAACGAACAAACGTACAAGTGCGGCTTAGTGACACGTCTCTGTTTTTGCCAGGGGCGGTGTCCGCGGGAGGAGGGGTGTAATCTTACACGCACCAAATAGCAAAGTCATATACACTTGCCCCACCTCAAGCCGTATTCCCATTTCCAGCCTCGGAGCGGATTCGGATGACTTTTGGTATGGGTTTCTTGCCGACTGACGGCCATGTGGCACGGTGGTTGGAAGCTTGGGTCTTCTTTCGTAAGAAACTATAGAAAATGTCTGTTTAAGCTAATCGATAGAGAGGATTTTCGTGTTTATCCAGAAACAGAAACACTGTGAAACCCACCAATGTCGGCGCACTTATGAGAACGAATCGAATGACAGGACAAAACATATTGCCGACCTAATCCTCATCAACGACAATGAAGGTATACATAATCCGCATGAAGAATATGATATTAAATGATATATTATCAAACGAAAACCTATAAAAAAATCCTAGAGATATCTGTGGACTACAAGTAGTGCAAAGTTCTTGTGATTAATGTGTTTAACTAGTAAGTCTGAAAAAAAGTTAAAGTTTCAGCATTCTAAAGGGTCTCTTTCTGTGTTTCTTGGATCTCCTAATCCTCCTACATTCTTGCACAATATGACATAAGATCCCTCTTAATTGTGAAAATGTTATCTTTGGTGCTCATAAGACACCCAGATTTCACAGTTCGCCGGAAGATGACATGCAGATCTATCAGTTTTCAGCTTTCCGCTGCATTGTCCCGAAATGGATCTGAGGCCGACGGATTTTCCCCTCTCCGTTATCTCGGGGATATCTCACCTTTCGCAGCCGGTACTTTAGGGACAATAAGATCAAACCCTAATCAGCTCATTAGGCACAGAGCTCGAGTCGCACTTTTCCGCTGCGCAATCTGGGTATTCCGATCTTGAGGAATGAGGGCCTTCAAAGGGCCGCTGGTACCTGGATTTCCACGAGCTTCTTTCGGACCTTGTTTGTGTTCTCCGCTCTCGGACGTTTCCCATTTCCATTTCCCATTTTCCATTTCCATGACAATGGCACACTGTGACCTCAAAATGCTTGTCACTCCGCAGAGCCAGAAACCCCGGACGGACAGGGACGGGCGGACAGTGGACAGTGGACAACAAATAGTAATGGCAATATGCCATGTGTGAGTGCTTGTTTTGTGGCATATGCAGGTGTCGGTGCCTGTGTGTGCGAGTGTGGTAATTAAAAGCAACAACAACATTAACAGCAGGCACAGTCAACCTGTATTTTATTTTTATTTTTATGTGCCAAGACTAAAGCCGGGGCGGGACTCACAGACACAGGCACAGGCACAGCCCGCTCCGTTCCGTTCTCCCTTGATACTTTTTTCTCCTTGGACTTAATTACACGGATTAAATATTATACGGCTTTAATGCCCCCTGGCAGTAGGTAACCATAGCCAAGCCCAAGGCAGTTAAAACCAACAACTGTCTCTGTATCACTACACAGAGAAAAGTTTCCAGTGCAGTCGGTAGGATAGATACATATGCTTGAAGCGCTGTCAGGGTAACAAAAATAATAATAATAACAAAATATCCACTGACTTATATAGAGTGTAGAGTAAATTAGAGCCTTTTTAATTTTTTTATTACGGAATATAACTACCAAAATTCTTTGTTTTTTCTGTGCTCTTCTCCAGTCTCCGCTCGGCTGCCTGTTTCGGCGTTATCTGGGGGGCTATAGTCAAAGGCGCAAATTGCAGTTTTATAATGATCCGCCCCCGTCCAAAAGCCGGCTAAGTAAACCTCATATTTGGCTCTAAGACAAGCTCCCTTAATTGCTCGTTGGCTACAATTTTATTTCATTTTGCACAGTTTGCATTGTGCTGGCTTATAGTTTTGGCTATTTGTGTTTTGGCCATTGCTGGCGGTGGTGTAAGGAAACGACGCTTCAAACTGTGTGTTTGCCAGGCCAAAAACGTCTTTCGGATAATTGTCTCCCGATTTGGACGTGGAGTTGAGGTGAAAATTGTCTGGTTGGCGGAGAGGTTTCACGGCGCCAATATGGCATGTTGTTCATGGTACAATCGCGTCACATGGCCGCCCATTTGTCGTGTTTGCTTTCAGATAAGGCGCCAAATTCGTATAATTAGAGGCGTCATATGTTGCCGCAAATTGCATTAGCAATGCCTGAAGAATTGCTTTGTGGTCGAGTGTAGGGGACTTGGGGCGTACTCTACATCTGTCGCAATGGGGTCAAGAAAAAACGCCATGGGAAATTGGAAAAATTAATTTAGGTTTTCCTACCAGTCACTTTGAAATCTTTAGTCTCACATGCCTACCAGGTAAATTTGTTGAAGATCTCAATTTATAGTTTTATATTCCAAATAAAAGTATATACCACAATACATATGTATATGTTTACGATATATTACAATATTTGACTTTCAAGGTACGCCCATATATAAACTAAAGACTTGCATTTAACTCCAGACAAACTAATTAAGGAAAGTATTGTGCCCGCAACTAAGATCCCCATATAACAACACGGCGACACCCATTTCCGTGCCACAACACCATGCATACTCTGGGAATGAATCCGGCGATTTCCAACCAATTTTAATGACTTGCACTCTACAGACACGAAAAATCGGATTATTACGAGTGTACACAGTACCCGGGGGTACACAAAGACACAGAGGCGGTCCCAATTAATGCCCGTGCACATACTCAGGCGTGATTATTTATGGGCATAATTAAACAAACATTTACGGAGCGGGCTCCACTCATATCTAAGCGAGGAGCCCACTCGACCCGCCGCCCACACCCAAAAGCCAGTCATGAATAAGGAGAATGAAGGGCCCCCCCATCAACGTGCCTGGTTTTTTGTTTTTTGGCATTTAATTGAAGTTCATTAATCAACGCTACGTCTGCAGAATCGTTGGCCATTTCTAATGATTCGAGGCGGAGGCCTGACATTTCGTTACCTCAATCCCACCCATTGGTAATCAAAGTTTTCCAGACGCTATTTGGATTTGTTGCCCGGGGTTGAGTTTTCGTTTTCGATTTCGTGTTGGCTTTGTTGTTTTCCTCAGCTTCGCTCCTTGGCTTTTCCACGTTTCGGGTCTTATCGCATTATAACAATCGTTAGCTTTGAGCCTTATTTATGCCATTATTGTGTCAGCTTCTCAGCACGCCTCAGTTTATGCTGCCCAAATATCAAGTCATTCGCCACAAGTCGGTCAAGCCTCATTTAGTTCTGGCTCGCCATTTGTGTCTCAGCCCGGCGAGCACAAAACATAATTTTGTTTGTTTATCGCCGGCCTTTTCGCCGAAGGTCTTATTTTTCTGTTGTCTGAAATAAAGGAAACACGTATGCGCCGAGTTCGTTAATTGCTCAGCTTGTAATTTCAAGATTTTCCGCATTTCAAATGCCACATCAAATACCAAGAAGTAAATACAATAAAACTTTATATTAACGTTGTTATCTTTCCCGTTTGCGTTGTTTGAACAATAGTTTATGGCTGAGATATGCTGATTCTATTTTTAGACAATTTTTGAAAGTGGTTTGCTCGGGCATTTGATATCGCGCTGTTCAGGTTTCTAATTTATGAAGATATTCTTTGTTTGACAGCTATGAATGGGTTTTGATTCAAGGGTTTTCCTAGAAGAAGATTACGCTTAACATATAAAGTTACTTTAGCTTAAATAGATACAAAAATTAACTTAAAATGTATTTTAACTAAGGAATTTGTACGAAACTATATCCGATAATTGATCGTTGAATATATTTTAAAAATGTTCACTGCTATGGTATCTTCATAAACATTTGCTTACTAATTCTTAAATATAAACAAAACACTTTTTTATGATGCACTAGAATCTGTCTCTCTTGGCGGGTAATCCCAGAATCTCAGTCCCCCATATATCTTCCCATTATTGATAAGTCAGAGCGACCTTTTACAAGATTTTCATCTAAATTTCCTTAGTGCTGATCTGCTATGCAGACGGCTACCCCAATCAACTTGTTCCCCTGCCCCACAGAGATTTATCAATTCAAAAACTCCCCTCTGCTGAGTCCGCCCATTTCCACTTGATGTCAGTCCCCATTCTACGGCCCTCAAGTCCCCGTTGGGCGTTTACCCGGCTGCCTTCCATTAATGTTCGAGAGGGGAAAACTGTTTTGTGGCAGAACGTGGTCGACCTCCAACTGCGAGTCCATTCAATGCACCCGCCCGATTATCAGTCCGCCATAATCAGAGCCACAGAGCGACATCATCGCCGCCACTACGTAATGTTTGGCCCTCGACTTTGGAGTTCTTGGAAACATGTTTTTGCACTTACACACAAGAATATACGGACCACGGGTGTGGGGTGTCTCCCCGGCAACGAAACTGAGCGATTGTCAAATGAAATTAGCTGCATCCACGATGCTGCGACAAGGCCATCTAAGAATGTATCTTTGTTTGGGGTTGCCGAGGGATGTCGGTTTCCATGGGTCTTACGACTTTGCCCGGACTCGAAAACTATCCGCAGCGGCTTCCCATCATCATCGTGGAGCACGTGTCACCGTGGAGGCGTTGTGGTCTGGGGATACTTTTTGCCAACGTTCAGATAAAATTAATTGCAAATAAATGCGAGAACTCCTCCCCCGGCAGCGCAGACTGCTGACCGAATCCCACTTGGCCGCTGCAGATACTCTTTCGCATCCGCAAGATGCCAGCGGCTAGATAGCAAATGCCGCTCAACAGGGGAAGCCGAAAACGAAGTAGTAGAGGCATCAGGCGTCGCTCCATAAATAGAGATGGATCCGAACATGAGTGCACAAAGGTTACTGTGCGAGGGGAGGGGACCTTAGGGGGTGCCGCAGAGCTGGCAAACATTTATTTGAAGCGTCAAACTCGTTTGTCTTATCAGATTATTTATACATATGCGGATCTTACTTTTTTAGATACTCTTGCGGTAGAGGAAGTGGGCCGTAGAGTATGGAACGGTAACATAACCGCACCGTAATCAGCAAATTGAGAGATACAGGTACAAGTTAGGGGTATTTATGATGCATATTAATGAAATATATTCAAATTCGTGGACTTTCGTTCTTAATATTTAAGTTTTATTGCCATTTTCCCATTTAATTTTAATTTTTCCTTTTCTGTCAATTTCCTCTCCAAAAGTAGAGTATCTGAAGTTCGCCGTCGCGACTGGCACCTTTTGCCTTGTATCTTTTTTGCTTACAGTTGCACGACAACGACGTCGACGATGACACGACAAGCTGCGCTGACGATGTCGTAGTTTTTGTTGCTCATGCTGGCTGTTGTTGTAGCGAGCCAGCGCTGTTAGTCATGCTCCTAACTTGGCCCGAACCGATGGATGCGGGTCGGGGAGCCAGAGCAGACCGGGCCAGCCATTCATTGCAGCCAGTCCACGCTATATATACAGTGGCGAGCACAAGTGAGTACATGTTTATGACTCTGACTTTGGCCATCAATAAAAAGCCAACCCCACAAGCTAATCCAAGAATTTTTTTTTGTAAAA
>VNJV01000706.1:0-28680 GCA_008042635.1 Drosophila nikananu | reverse complement strand
ATTTTTTTGGCTTAAAAATCGGGAACTCCTTCAGTGGTTTTTTGATCGTAACTTGGCGTAAACTCAACCGATTTCAGTCTGGTTTGGTTTTTTCTTCTTGGTTTTTAATGGAGAACATTTCTGCATTTAAAACTCGATTTCTAATTTTTTGGCCAAACATATCTGCATTTAAAACTCGATTTCTATTTTTTGGCCAATTTTTTAGAATTTTTACGATGTGACCCCTTTAATTTTTTTGGCTTAAAAATCGGGAACTCCTTCAGTGGTTTTTTGATCGTAACTTGGCCTAAACTCAACCGATTTCAGTCTGATTTGGTTTTCCCTTTTTGGTTTTTAATGGAGAACATTTCTGCATTTAAAACTCGATTTCTAATTTTTTGGCCAAACATATCTGCATTTAAAACTCGATTTCAAATTTTTTGGCCAATTTTTTAGAATTTTTAAGATGTGACCCCTTTAATTTTTTTGGCTTAAAAATCGGGAACTCCTTCAGTGGTTTTTTGATCGTAACTTGGTCTAAACTCAACCGATTTCAGTCTGGTTTGGTTTTTTCTTCTTGGTTTTTAATGGAGAACATTTCTGCATTTAAAACTCGATTTCTATTTTTTGGCCAAATTTTTAGAATTTTTACGATGTGACCCCTTTCATTTTTGGCTTAAAAATCGCGAACTCCTTCAGTGGTTTTTTGATCGTAACTTGGCCTAAACTCAACCGATTTCAGTCTGGTTTGGTTTTTTCTTCTTGGTTTTTAATGGAGAACATTTCTGCATTTAAAACTCGATTTCTAATTTTTTGGCCAAACATATCTGCATTTAAAACTCGATTTCTAATTTTTTGGCCAATTTTTTAGAATTTTTACGATGTGACCCCTTTAATTTTTTTGGCTTAAAAATCGGGAACTCCTTCAGTGGTTTTTTGATCGTAACTTGGCCTAAACTCAACCGATTTCAGTCTGGTTTGGTTTTTCCTTTTTGGTTTTTGATGGAGAACATTTCTGCATTTAAAACAAAATTTCAATTTGTTTGGCCAATTTTTTAGAATTTTTACGATGTGACCCCTTTAATTTTTTTGGCTTAAAAATCGGGAACTCCTTCAGTGGTTTTTTGATCGTAACTTGGCCTAAACTCAACCGATTTCAGGTTTTTAATGGACAACATTTTTGCATTTGAAGAGTGTAGATGAGGTGAAATCTTTGCAGTTTTCTTGTGCAATACTTCACTACATCTTTTATAGTTCCAAATTGTTTCCTGTGCTGGCATTGGAAATGTTAAAAAAGAGTCTAGAATTCCCTTCGGATATTGAATCCTTAAGCAACCAGAAACTTTTTAAATACGTTATTTATTAACATTTATTCTGGTTCTCCTTCCATGTAGTGCAGTTTTCATGTATGTGGAATATATCACTGCAAGTTTTATACTTCCCAAATCAGACAATTTTTTATGTAAATGTTAAAAATAAATCCAACATTTTCTAGCATTTCGCATAGATTTGTTAAAACTTTGAATCCTTACCATTAAATGCTTTGCAACCACCCAGAAGCTTTTTCCACCCTCCAGGGCTTTTCACCTTGAACTTGGAGGGAAACTCATGGACAGGCCAAAGCTTTTCCCACGCGGCGCTTTTCATTCATAAATTCGCAGCGGAGCCGGCTTGGTGAATGAGTGCCCTGCGTGGGGGCTGGCTGGCAATGGGTGGCTATGGGTGGGGAAAAGCGGCAGGAAAAGCGGGCATGCCACATGCCACATGTTGCAGCTCGCTCGGCTCGGCATGCCCACTGTTCCGCTCAGTTGTTTGTTATCGTTGGCAGCGAGCGCGCGGCGCTGCGGATGAAAAATCGAACCGAGCATCGAGAATCGAGAAAACATTTATCCAACGGCGCGATCTGTGATCGGTGTTGAGCCCCTGCTAAGTGTGTGGCAAAGTTAATTTATTTTTCCTAACTTTTTTTTGTTATTGTGCTAAAATTAAATACGATTACGGGAAAATCAAAAGCAAACAGCAACAGGAGGAGGTGCAGGAGGAGGCGAACTCCCTGGCTGCCAGTGTCAAAAGCGATGATCATGCGTATGTGTCTTTCCGTCGGGGAAAATAAACAGTTTCCGGGTGTTTCCAGTCTCTCGTTGTTGTGCCCAGATAGAGTAGATATATGCCAGATATTCGTATATATATATATATTTTTTTATCTACTTTATCCGCAAATGTTTGTTTGCCGAATCGAAATAACAAAAGCCTGGCCGGCCAAAGATCTGTTCCCAGACATTGGCCAGGCCTCTTCTCGGGGAGATAAACCAGAGAATTCGAAGGAATCCCTAAAAAATCAAACAAAAAGGATCTTTGAATAATATTTACAAGTAAAAAAAGCCATAGGTGTCTTTAAATGTTATTTATAAATGAAACAAACACCACGAAAGTACTTTAGGATTTAAGGCACAAAACGAAATTCCTTATAAATTCTCTTGCAGTAAATATTGTTTAGATGATTATCTATTTTGCATATTTATTTTTAAATAAATTTCTGAATTTCCCAATAAGCTTGAGCAAGTTGAACATGGAAATCAGGCAAAAAGTAATGACAGCAAATAAGAAGGCCTTGCAAAAGTTCAAAGAGAAGGCACAAGTTTCTGTTTTGCTTTTTAACAAAGTATGTGACTGGCGGCCGGGCCTTCGAACTTAAATAAATACAATAACGTTTGATAGAAGGTGGGTTAGGACGTCTTAACTTAAAAAGTTCGAGTTCATGCTTTAAATTAGATTAGAATTATCTTAAAATAAATACTCAAATATTTCTGTTAGGAATTAAATAGGAATCTTTTGTGGGAATTTACTAGGGCGATTCGCCTGACTCCTTTTTCCATTTAGGTCCATTTTTTTTTGAAGAAGCGTCCGAGAAGCGAGTTTATTTTAGGTCAAAATTATTATGAGTTTAAAAGCTACACTAACTAATACAACCATAAAAACATGATCATGAGTAAGGTTTTTAAAAAGACAAAGCTATATGGTTTCTAAACGATATCTTTAATATTTGTTGAATATACTTAAACATTAAATAAAATTAAATGCAAATAAAGTAAATTTTAAGACTGCTTAAAGTGTCTTAAACACACTAACAAAATCCAATAAAAAATGCCAAGAACAATTTGGCATTTCCAAAACTGATGACCAAGCCTCTGAGGCATATTTTTATTTTATATTTTTAGTACAACATTTACAACCCTCCAAAAACTCGATTTTCAATTAAAATTTCCCATTGCAATTTGCATATTAATTTATGTGTATTAAATTGAGAGTGGCGGCGCCCCAATGACTGGGCATTTTATAGGAAGGGATTCTGGCCACTGGCGTTAAATTTGTTTGTAATAAAATGTCATTAAGTGTAAGTGCGTGGTGCCGTTTAGATTTATGAGCTCGAATGAATTGCAAATCCCCGCCCCCTGGTGGGGAAATGAGGTGATGTCCTTGCGGCCAGCCGGGAAAACCCTCGAAATGGGCGATGACCTGACCTGACAACCGCTTGATGTCGCCCGAAAGTTGTGTTATTAGTTGTAACTTCCCTCGCTCTTTCCCCCTGGCGGCTTTAGCAAAATCCAGCCACTGGTTACACTTGACGAAAAATCTCAGCATAATGGGTGTGTTCATATTTGGAGGTGTTATAGATGTGAAGTTTAAAATTAATTTATTTTTTAATATGTAGTTTGCATAGTTTATGCTTTATCCAAGTAAAAGAATTTGAAAAATGTTTTTAGAATTTTATTGACTTTCTTATCCTTTATCGATAGCTTTTAAAACATTGTCTATCGATTTTTATTACTGGCCTTACATTAGATTTAAAATTTATATATAAAACAAATTTAAGAATATATATTTCTGAAATTTTTATACGTTTTCGATAATATGCGATATATATGTTTCCGATATTTATTTTTATTATTACATTAAATAAAATTTTTAAATATTTTTTATACTTATATTGACTTTTTAAAAGCACTAGTAAAATTTATTGATTCATAAGTGATCGATAATCATAATTAAACGATTGCTATTAAGCTAAGAAGCATAATGAATAATTGCAGCTTAATTGGGAGTCAATATTTAATTAATTTTTACTAATTACCCAAAAATAACTATAAATTAAAGTAGAAAAAATATTTCTTCCGTATTCCTTCAATTTTCTATCTATTTTTTTGCAAACTTAGTAAGATGGGTAAGAGATTCCCTATTCTTCTGAGTGTACATAGCACCATGACTACCAGCCTTTATGAGCGGAGTTGGGGATTAACCAGGATCCCAAGGATCTGACCACACCTCTTAATTCATGCCAAAAATCCAGGGGAGTGGGTGAGTAAGTGTGGTGCCCCAGAGATAAGCGGAATGCGTCAATTATGTGACGGAGATTTTCCCCCTTTTTATTCTCCCTTTGGTATTCAATTAAAGTGTCCTCCGCACAATCTCTGCCGGGAAAACTATTCAAGCAAGCTGCTTTTTATAATTACAAAAGGCTCAAGTTATACAGCACAGACTTTGCCTTATGTTTTATGCATCTAAAAAATAATCCCCCAGGCTTTAAATGAGGTAATTCTTGATAAGAAAAATTAAACTGGGGACTCACAAATATTTTTAAACACCTCCAGGATAAATAATCGAAAAGGACATCAATATTTTGATGCTCCATTTCAACTCCTTCAACTAAAACTTAATTCCTGAGGTTTGGCTTTTGTTAGAGCGGAAAAAACAAATTGTAACTCACGCCCCCTTCCACCCATTTCCGGAATTGGGAAAACGCGTAAGTGGAAGCCGGTGCTCACCCAGATTTTCCGCACACTTAAGAACTTGTCGCTGGCGGCCACGTTCGACCGGAAAATATGGACCAGATCTGGCCCGAGCATCGAATAATCCCCAATATACATACCCCTTTCCCGTTCACAGCCTGCTTTAAGGTAATTTGAATACGGCAAGCAATCGTTTTTTATGGAGGTCGGAGGTTCTACGATTACAGGGTCCGCCGCATGTGGGTGCCAATGCAGGGGATTCCCCTTCATACGGATCCGTAGCCATTTCCCGGAACACCAGAAAATTGGTTTCTGCTTGAAAAATAGTCAAGAGTGGTGTATTTTTGAATAAAATAAACCTCTACAAGAATATATTGTTTTAGAATTGTGTAACGAACACAGAGCAGTGCTGTCTTAAATATTTATAAATACATTTTAGATATTTCTTGATGAGAAAATGTATATTATTTATTTTAATTGGTTTTCAATTTATTATTATTATATTATTTATTCTATTTTTGTAATGAAAATCAGGTCAAAATAACTTTGATTACATTAAATTTTGTTTTTTCTGAATTGAAATTCATGAAGACATAGATTTTTCTATTATTATATTAAGTTTGTCTTAATTTCATAATTAATTTTAATATTTAATTTGCATTTGTAAAGGTAATCAGTTTGTTAGCCACTTTTTACGGTCGCCATAAAATACTTTTCAATATATTTTATAGTTGTTATGTTATAAATGCATGAGGTTAATTTATTTTTCTAATATTTATAATTGTAATTCTTTTTTTTATATATTTTACATTTGTTCGAAATGCAGTAAACACATTTATTAGATAGAAATCCATAAAGATATTTGTTTTTTTATTACTTACATTCATTAAATTATTTAAAAATATCAAGGCTACAATTAAAGACGTGAGTAATTATAATACTGAAAGTCAAGCTTAAAAAACTTAGTTTTTAATATCTTTTTTAACTCCGAAAATTGAACTGATTTTCAAGTGCATTTAAAAGTTGCCCCACCAGCATCTGTTGTCTGTCCCATGGCCGTATCGCCATACCATATGACCATAGCCATATCGCAAAGGCCGTATCCGTATCCATATCCGTAACCATGTCATTATCCGGCGGACGCTAATCGATGCCGGCCCCGGGGCTCCGTATCAAGTGACGGACGGAGCGTGGGTCCAGCTTCTCGTTTCGCTTTTCGGCGGGCTTTTAGGTTGATCAAAAGTAATCTATATAATTTTGTGGCTTTATTTTTCGAGAGGCGTCGCATAATTGAATTGTCCGTGGCAGCAATGACAGTGCCCGCCATAAAGGCTATGCGCCATTGCCACACACACTCTCGCACCCGGAAGTCCGCTGGTGTGTGACCTTTAAAGGAGCATCCTGGAGAGCACCCAAAAAAAAGGAAAACCAGGAGCTGCCTGAGTGATTGGAGGGGCATTGGATTGGGGCTGTGGGAATCCCCCCCAAAAAAAAAAGTAATTGCGGGGAACTCATCTATCCATCTCCTTCCCCGTAATATATGATTGAAGTGCGAAAGATTCCGTTTCCTGGCAACATCCCCAGGGATCAGGAGCGACTGGCAGCTCGCTAATGAAGTGCTAAGCCATTAGGAGTCCTGCAAGTCAAATGGGAGCAGTATTTACAGAGAGTTTTTGAGGGGGGTTTATTTTATATATTTTACAAAGAGTTATAAATTCTCTGCACCGCTATTATATCTTTAAGATAAATTACTAATAAAACGATTCACTTTGACCAACTTCTCAACTACTTATGGTATATAAAAGTTGGTCTAAGAATTTAATTTCCCAAAGGGTAAATATCAATGAGAGTGAATCAACGGAGGTCGCAAATTCAGGGAAGAGTTTGAAAACTTTTCCCACTAAATACTCGCAACTTTTCTTTCTCCTAACTTTATTTTTTTTTTTGCTGTAATCATATATATTACTAGCTTGTCCATTTAACTGACCTTTTATCTCTTATTTGGCTTAAAGTAGTCCTTGGGCCCGAGCCCCCACTCCTCGGTGCTTCGACCTTATCTCAGGGGGAATGGTGCCACATCTAATTAATATTATGCGCCTTTTTTCTGTGACTTTAATCTAAGGCTAAGCGAAAAAAAAGGGACAGGACAAATAGGAAAACAGGATAAAACATCGGTATTTACATATGCTGTGCGTGAATGATGTGACCTCTGACCCTGCCAAGTGGAAAACTGAAAAATGGACAGCGTAATTCCCTGATTGAAGCCTAACAGAGAGCGGCAAAAAAAGGGCAATATGGCCCACAGAGCACACAGAGAATAAGTTAATACTAATTGTAATGTTTTTATACAATTTAAAATTATTGCTTTCCTACAAAGATATTAAAGGGAAATGCTAGGAAACTTATAATAAATTATTTAAAATTATTTTCTATTGTTTTTTTGGCTATATCAAGTGTATTTTTTTATTTAAATAATTTTAATAAATATTAAAACAATTTTAGTCCGAAAAATATATAAAAAATATATACAACAATAACTTGAAGCTATTGTCCATATCTAAAAACAAGCCTTTGTGTATTTTTTAGAATAAATAAAATTACAATCAAACTAATTTTCAGTAAATAATTATTTTATGAAATATAAAAACACTTTAAAAACATATAAAAAGGTATTTTAGAAAATTTTCCCTTATCACATTTTTTTATCTCTTTCTTAAGCGATTTCTTAATCTCCATATCTTTAAAAATAAATAATAAAATAATTAAAACAATTGGTAGTCAGAATAATTTATAAAAGTGTTTTGAAAACATTTAAATTAATATTTTTAAATTATTATTATCTGATAACAAGTATGCTGCTAGGTTTCGTTTATTTTTCTTATGTTAAATGGTTCATTACAAATATTTTAAGAAAGTAATTGTAATAAAAAAATATACAAATATTGAAATTAAAATTTAACCATTTCGAAAGCTTTTTTTTTAACTTTCCTAAAAAGATGTTTCTTCTAATTTCCCAATTTCTTTCTCTGCACTAAAACCAGGCTAGGAAAGCGCTTAATATTCCCGGGACTTCCCCAGTATGTGTGTGTGTGTGTGTCATATGACCTTTGACCCATCAGAAAAAAGCATTAACCATTTCGCATGGCATTTATTTTCATTTGTATTCCCGGGACCCCGCCTGTCAGCGCCAACCAAACTATATTGACATTCCTTATCATTAAATGGAGATTTCTAGGCCCAAAACCAGATACGAAAAGCCAGAAAAAAACGGGGAAATAAATCAGAAAAGAAAAACAGAAACCAGAACCGATGAAATGATTAATTCCCTGGGAGTAATTAAATGCGGAAATAGGTTAAACACTTAACCCAAACGGACAGGCCACTTGCCTGCCTTGCTTAAAAATAAAACTCCGTAAGAGATTTGCAAAGTGTTCTATATATATATATATAGATCGGCCAATCTATATATAATATAGATATAGGCGAGGATGGGCACTTGAGGCACGAATTTTCTGTTTATCATTCACGTTTGTTTTATAATTCTTTATATTTTTTTTGTGTTTTTGTAGAAGATTCTCCTCTTGTTTACAGCTTTGTTGTTAGCCAAAAACTTTTTTCGGTTTTCGCTGCTCTGTTTTTGTTTTCCATTTCCAATTGTTCGTTGAGTATAAAAATTCCATTCTCGGATTCTCGGTTTGAATCTAAACAGCCGAAAATCGAAGAATTATATATGTGTCTATATATGAACAGATATCTGGGGGGAGTGAATAAAGCCTTTGGAATTTCTCTGCTGTTTTTAGTGCACGTCGTAATGGACACAGATAGCTCCGAGATTTTAAAAAACGGCACTATTTCTGGGTTATTTTATAGGATAATTATCTAATTATTAAATTAGATAGGCCACGGGACAAGCCTTGATTGGGGCTTATTTTATTATTTTTCGAGTAAATGTTAATTTGTAAAGCTTGAAAACTTTTAAGTTTGTATAAATTTAATTTAATTTCTTTGAATTAATTTCAATAATTTTCCAATCATTCCTCAAGTTTATGATTTAAAACTGATCTATATTTGAATAAAATAACCTCGAAAACTTCGGTTACTTTACCGCTTTTTAAAACTCGATTTCTATTTGCTGACACGTTTGACGATTCATTTTTTTTGTAATGGGTACAGTTTTGGCTTAAAAATCGGGAACTCCTTCAGTGTTTTTTTGATCGTAACTTAAGCTCAACCAATTTTAGTCTGGTTTGGTTTTTTCTTCGTAGTTTTTAAAGGAGAACTTTTCTGCATTTAAAACTCATTTTCTATTTTTTGAGAATTTTTTAAATTTTAAAATTTAAATAGATTATATTTTTAATCTTATGTTTTTAATTAAAAATATATTTAGTGATTAATCTTTAAACATTTTTTATTTTGAATAAAAATTTATTTTATTTTCAAATTCTTTTTATCAAGAATTTTTAATATTTTCGCAAAATATTTTACAAAATAAATTGAAACTCGATTACCTGAGTTAAAAATGTAGTTGTTAAAGCTTTAAAAAATATATATATTATTAAAAGTTGTTTGTAATTAATAAAATAAAATATCTAAAAACAATTTATATTTATTTGTATGTCAGTTCCAAAGCCTTCAACTAAGCCTACGTTAAAATATGAAAACCATAAGTCATTTCCCCATGATTAAGCCATAATTTAGCAGTAATTCTCGTCTCGTGAAAGCCACTCAATATAATTATATTGTATATAATCCAATAGAATCTGATTCATCGGCGGATCTAATAGATATTGATCGACACCGACGGACATATGTCGATTAACTGACAGCAGATATCGGCCTGCACACACACTATATTGTTTACTTTGGCCGCAATTGACTTCTATTTTCGTGAGTTTTCCTATTAAGTTTTCGTTTGTTTTAATTGCTGCCCCTCCCAAAAAAGAGAAAAACAAAACAAAAACAAGAATAAGAAACAAGAACACTGGGAACTTTCACCTCTTGCGGCTATTTTCGGTCGATTCAACGCCCAAGACAGGTGAGCAGGAGGTGGCGGCCAGGTAAGGGTCAGACAATATAAACAAATCCAAGCCAATTTGGGGAGGGGTCCGATAATGTCTTTCTCCAACACTCTGTGTGTACACTGCCTGAAATTTATATATGTAAATGTTAAGGCTGTAATATTTGAATGTATCATAATTCTATGATTCCTCTACAAAAATATTTAAGGCATACAACCTATAAGTTGAGTTACCTTAAAATAGCCTTTATATTCTATGATTTATTTGCATAAAGCGGTCTTAAATCATTTTGATTTTTATTGCCCTTTATTTCTGTCACTGTAAATTCTGTAAATTGCCAGCGGTGGTAAATTCCTATTTAAAGATTGGTTCACTTTTTACATTTTCTGAATTCCAAGCAGGGATGGCATAAAGTTTTATATTCCTTTGAAAATATTATTTAGAACTTATTAAATATGACCTTTAAAATCCTTGTTTTGGCGCTTAATTCGATAGTCAAATTTTCCGATTAACAAAATGAACAAAATACTCGATAAGTAATTAAGAGCGATATTTTTGTCAATACAATACATTGTGAACTTCCCTTCGATATATGTTCATTCCTTATTCCAAGTGAGTTTAGGATTTTGATTTCATTTTCTCTATCCGTTGAAAGTAGCTTGAGTTATACCAAACACATTTATTTATTTATTTGGTTTTATTGCTCCCGTTCGTCTGAGTGTAAATACATTTATTGGGATATTAGAAAGAAGCAGCAGCTCGAAGGAGAGGCATCCATTTGAGTGGCTCAATGGGAATTTATGAGCAACAAAGTTGTAAAAGTTTCGCTTCTCTCGGAGAATGGCCCCCGTGCGCTAGGTGCCAGTCACGATGAAGGAGAAGGAGCAGGAGCAGAAGCAGGAGCAGCTTGGAAGATAAAAGGAGAGGAGGACGGAGGGCAGACAGGCCAAGTCAAGGGGAATGCCCCGTTTGGCCAGGATCTGGCTGGGATCTGGCTCATCAATCAAATGGCAGTAGCCGGGCCTGAGCCGCACTCATCAAACATTTCAATTCGCCGCAAATGTGTTGACAAAACGTTGATGCCGCCGACGACGGAGGGCTTAGCGGGGATTGTGGACAGGATGCAGGATGGTGATGGGTGATGCGATGCGATGTGATGTGATGAGATGAGATCCTGTTACTATTCCTGAGACTCACCCCCAATCGCTGCCTTTAACCCTTGACTTTGCCCCTGCTCAGGCACATTAGCAACACGTGTCAAATGCTCCATGTCCTTGTCCATGTCCTTGTCCCTGTCCCAGTCCGTGTCCTTGCCTTTGGATCCGCGCCTCGAATGCCGCGCTTAATTACACTTTTATGGAGTCATCCTACGACTAACGTCTACATCCTCATAGCTGTCCCCATTCGCATTGCCATTGTCCTTTCCTCCCTGCTCCTGGTGGTTGTCCTCATCTCGCATTCGTAATTGCAATCCGTTCTCCTCTTCGCTGTCTGAGTTATGACCTGCAATGCAATCCTTGCTGGGGGCTCCTGCTCCTGCAGCCATATGTTTTCGGCCAGAAACGGAATTTTCCATTCGATTCTCATCGAAATATGTTTTTTAAGCAAATTAAGGAAAATCCAGTCGTCCTTGGGGGTTGGGCTTGTGTTGCGACTCCCCTCTTTTTGGTGCCTTTCTCCCTTTTTGATTTCTGTCCAGGATCTCATTACACAGAGGTTTTTAGGTGTGGGGTTTTGACTCACTGGGGTCACTGTAAAATATGTCTCATTAGCAAGGAAATAAAGAGTAATATTTACTATGTTAAATAATATTTGAATCATAATCTATTTGCCCTTTAAAACCTCCTACATATTTTTTTACTTGCAATTATTATTTGCTTTAATCTAAAGTCTCCAATATTTACCTAAAATAATGAAGTTGGACGATTTAAAATAGATTTTTTAGTTCAAAAAACATCATCCGTTCTTCACCAGCTATATTTATTTTTACCTTATTTAAACCTGGCCAGAGGTTCGCTTTAATTTCATTCGCATTTGTTTACCTTTTCCAATTTCGCCAATATAATTATGAGCTTTTTTTCTGCCTATCGGTGGTGTCCATCAGAGAGTCATCGAGTCATGCTGATGATGTTGATGCCTTATCGAACTCTGGAGAGGGAAAAGGATAATGCGTCGCGAGATTTCACGGACCATTTGTGCCCCAAATGTACTGTGCATAATTTTTATTGAAAACAATTTGATGGCACACACATTATATACATACTTTTAATATAAATATATCAAGATACATACTTACTTTGTATATCAATATCGAATATGGGTCCCCAATCGATTGCCGAATGCAGCCACGTGGGGGACCCCGGGTTCATCGTTTGGAAATGGCGTCGCATTAAATGCAATCGTTAAAAATGATAAATGCAGCATAGGGCGAGGAGGAAAAGTGCAGTCTCTGTATGGGATATATTCCAACTATATCCGCTTGGTGCCCGATATTAAGCGAAGCATCAATGAACGTGCCTGGCAACCCCCATCTTTACGTATCTGATTGTTGCCCCCGCCACAGCCTAATCGGACTGCTAATTAACCCATTTAATTGGTTAAACAAATAATTTGGCCAATGAAAATTTATGTAGCAAAAGACCAGATGGTGGATTTTCTTCTCTCACTATCTTTCTGTCTATTTCCCATTAATGCGAATTTCGGTATATGTACAAGTTTTTGAATTGCGATTACTTCCTGGATGACTTGCACCTGGACACTGCCAATCGCTTATCGCTATGGCAATTTCCAGCTTCTGTGTAATATTTTTAAACTAAACATATGTAGCTACTTTTATTCGGCTGTCAAGTAAGCCTTGATAATTCTGTCAGTTCTTATAAAACCTTGCGAGGAGTATCAGAAAAATCAAACCATACAAAATGGCTCCTAAAGGAGAGACCCTGAAGAAGCTACTCGACTATTGTGTGGAGCGCGAACTACCTTTGCCCGTCATAAAGATTGAAAAGTTTGAGGAAGTTGTGGCCACCTGCTCCGTGGCCACGCTGTCCTGCTGTGGCAGGTCAAACAGCGAGGAGCTGGCCTGCCACAAGGCAGCTTCTAAGATGTTGACCATGATCTCTATTCAAGAGGATAAACCGATGCCGAAGTCCATCCGTATCTCTGATCGTCACAACTACTTCAAGAACTTCCCGTCCGCCTTGAAGGTGGCTGCCCTTGAAGTTATTCTCCGTCCGTATAAGTACACCAGCACCAAGGAGCAAGTACTTAGCCTGCTGGCCGCCCTGGAGCTTACAGCGACCTTTGACGAAGTGCCCACAGAACCAGGGAAGGAGCAGCTATTTAAAGTCGATGTTAACTGCGAGATTGATTGCTTGATTTTGGGTACCGAGAGCGAGATATATGGCCGGGTTATAGGTTACTTCCAAACAATGCTAGTCTGATCAGTTTCCATGCGATTCTGCATTTAAATTTGTTATGTTCTTATTGAAATACATAACCATTGAACAAGAGAAATTGTTTTATTTGTTTAACGGATTTCAATATTAAATTCAAATTAAATCTTTTCCAGCGATCCGCCAGCCCATCTCTACAATACTTGCCATCCTGCTCGTTGTTGCCGTCGTAGCCGCAGCCGCCGAGGGAGTGACAGAGACAACAGCTGAGACAACGCGCACTGGAATTGGAACGCCAGTGGGGCAAGACGCAGAAGCGGACGTACGCGAGGTGATCTCGCCATTGGGTGCAAGCGTCGGATCAGTGGATTCAGTGGTCCTGGTGCCCGACGAAAACGAAAAGTGCCCGCAGGGCTACTTCCACTGCAACAGTTCGGCCCAGTGTGTGCCGCAACGCGCAAACTGTGATGGCAGAGTCGACTGCGACGACAAGTCGGATGAGCTCAATTGCGACAACGAGGTGGACGCCAAGTACTGGGATCACCTCTTCCGGAAGAACATCTTTGGCGCTGGCGATGACAAGAAGTTGGGCGATTGTCGTAAGTACAAAAAAGAAAGCAAATAAATGGGAATAAAAAGGCACGCCACAAAAGCTAGAACATAACCTCACTTCAGCTCTCTTTTTTTCTCGCGCTCTGCTCTCCATTTTACAGTATGGCAGAACGAGAACTTTAGCTGTCCTTGTCGCGGAGACCAGATTCTGTGCCGTTTCCAACTGCTTACAGAGTTGCCGACTCGTTTGCCGCAATATGATCTGGCAACGCTGTAAGTAAGCTAGGCTTAAGCTGAGCCGGATTTTTAATACAGCATTTATTTGGATATAATTACGGATTTTTTTCAGCTCTTGAGACTTTATTTTATAAATATAGTTAAGGCTTAATTGTTTTAAAGAATTTTCTAATTAATTATATTATTTATCTTATAATCCACAGCGATCTCACGGGCAGCAACTTTGAAAACATAAATGAGATCTTCTTCGAGGGACTACCAGACGTGAAAAGCCTGTAAGTAAAGCCTCACCCCTCTCCTTTGGCTTGACTTATTCCAAGGAAGCCCCTTAAAGTGCCATTCACTATATAGTAACTGCTGTATAAGTATAAGTAAGGCAGCAAAGGATGTGCAATATCGCGCGCCATTCCATCCTTCTGGCTCTTAATTAAAACTGAAATACAAGCAGGATGACTCTGACTGCGTTGGCGTTGCAATTGAATGCAAAAAAGGGAAGGGAAATGTGGCGTAGATGTTAAAATTTTTAAGGGATCCTTAGTCCGGACCGCAGTGAATATTAGCGCCATGCTGTGTCCTTAATGGTGCCTTTAAGTGGTCGTCGTCTTTGTGTCAGTATCACTGGTGACCACCACATGCGGGCGTACATACAAATTACATACAAGCCCAGACAGGCAGGAAGGATAAGCCCGACGATGGGACAGCAGGACATCAGAACATCCCCACCAGAAGTTCCCTTAACATATGCATCCCTCGGCATCCTCGTCGTCGTCGTGTTGCAGTTTATGTGCCACTGTGCCATAGGACATTCCGGCCGTGCTTAATACAGACATTCGGGCTGGGCAAGGACAGTCCTCGAATCAGGTCCTTGTTGTTTTAAGCTCACGCACGAACTAGGTATAAATTTAGCAGAATGATATTGCTTATACACGGGGAGAAATTAAGTTAGAAAGGACATTAAGTGCAGAGAAACTCACATCAAGAGCTCGTAGAATCATGCTGTTTTTAAAAGAGCGGTAAGAAATTCCACCTTCTTCTCTTACTTAATAATTCTGTCAGTTCTTCCTCGGCTGTCAAGTAAGCCCTGATAATTCTGTCAGTTCTTATAAAACCTAGCGAGAAGCATCAGAAAAATCATTCCGAAAAACCATACTAAATGCATCCTAAAGGAGAGACCCTGATGAAGCTACTCGACTATTGCCCGTAATGAAGATTGAAAAGTTTGAGGAAGTTGTGGCCACCTGCTCCGTGGCCACGCTGTCCTGCTGTGGCAGGTCAAACAGCGAGGAGCTGGCCTGCCACAAGGCAGCTTCTAAGATGTTGACCATGATCTCTATTCAAGAGGATAAACCGATGCCGAAGTCCATCCGTATCTCTGATCGTCACAACTACTTCAAGAACTTCCCGTCCGCCTTGAAGGTGGCTGCCCTTGAAGTTATTCTCCGTCCGTATAAGTACACCAGCACCAAGGAGCATGTACTTAGCCTGCTGGCCGCCCTGGAGCTTACGGCCACCATTGACGAAGTGCCCACAGAACCAGAGAAGGAGCAGCTATTTAATTGCGCTTGAAACTTCTCTTTAAGCTTGTATTTATATTAAATTCAACGAGTGTGGTTTCTAAAAGTTTGTGGCTAGCCCTAAAAGGGTTACTGTATATCTCTGGTCTCAAATTTAAGTCGACAGTTTATTCGAAAGCGAAGTTCGGTTTCTTACAATTCTACCTCAAGTTACACATCCCTGAAAGCCGCCGCCAAGTTGCAGAAGGCAAAGATAAAGGACCCATTTCAGTGGCTCCTCTCCCGAGGATATTCTCAACAAGTCTTTCAATTGCACACATTTATCTTACCTCGATTTCGTGGGCCAGATTTCGCGGAAATGAATATTTTAACGACGCAACAGAAGCAGCCTGCAGGCAAGGATTCGCTTTTTCTTTATTTTTTTGCCGTGTTTTTATTGCCTTTCTGGGAAATTCGAAACTTGCTATAAATAGGTGACATTTCCGCACAGGTTTATCCCGCTTTCCTTTTCGGCCATAAATACTAGATGCAAAATAAATAAATAAAAATATAAATAAAAATAAATTTATTGCCCCATTAAGTGCCGCAAAATGGTAGACAAATTCGGTTTATTTTTTGTGGTTTTACTAATGGCTGGCAGTTAGCTTTATTAATTGAGCTTGTATATAGAAATAGAAATACATTTGAGTGGTCCGGTTATTATCTTAAAGCCTTGTTAATCAAGTTTAATTAAAATAAATTAGGTAAATAAACAGTTGCATTGATTACACACAATTCTACGAATTCTGTGTGGAAATAACTCAAATTTAAGAATGCCTCGAAACTTGAGAAATTTAAATCCAACACAAATATGATTGCAATATAATTTTTTTTAAAAGTTTCCACTGAGCCTGCCTAATGAAGAGCCGCTGTAAGTGGTAACTTGTTGTTGGTCCCGTATTTGCTTAGACAAATGAGCCCCAAACTTTCTTTCTTTCTCTCTTTTTTTTTGCCAAAACAATAGACAATGGCGCAAACAATGCGTTATGGCATTAATATGGCCATAACTCGTACCCCAGGAAAAGCTGAAAACTTTGTCCTCGCCCCCATTGTGTGAAGTTTTCAATTGAATCTCGCATTTATTTATTTGACTCACTCACAAAAATTCACTTTACAGAGTGCTGAAGTTCTGCGGAATCCGCGAGATTGCCTCGCACGCCTTCGATCGCCTGGCGGACAACCCACTGAGGACCCTGTGAGTATCCCGTATCCCGTCGCCCTGCTGCCCCTCTCGACAATAACTCATAATTAAGTCTCATTATTTATGTGCACTTAACAGTTTTCGACTCACTCCTCGCTGCAGTTGATTCCTTAATAACGTGTTTTCTCTCCTTTTTTTTGATGTCCCTCCAGTTATATGGACGATAATAAATTGCCGCGTCTGCCGGAGCACTTCTTTCCCGAAGGCAATCAATTGAGGATTCTGTAAGTAGCGCTCCCTCTCACACGATATACATACATATATGACGCTTCCGGTGTCTATTAGGAGCCATGTTCTTTACGATCGATTTCCGGTTGCCATAAACGCTGTTCTTTCCGGTTCATGAATATAATTAAGCAGAGAAAACTATTTTGCATTGGTTAATTTATTTAAACAATTGATATTAGCTTTTAAATATCTAAAGAAAACAATAAGGGCCTCTTGGAGTAATTCTTTGGGTGTATTTTATTAGGCCGAGATTTTCGGGACATTTATTTATCAGATGAAATCCATCTCCGTATATTCAGCTGGTTTTACCGAAACTTACTGTCCTTCCGCTTGTATAGACCTCCGATTTAGCAATTACCTTAGTAATTTATTTTAGCCAATTGTTTTTCTGGCCCTCAATTTATGCTAATAAAACCAGTCATAAATGGCGGAACAATTGCCGATTTGTGCGCTCGAATGCTAATTAAGCATAAATCAAATTAAGCAGAGTATTAGCCCCAACATTTTTGGCTTAAATGAGGGCACAACTGTAAACTGTACCGCAGAGGGCATTGCATAATTCCTGCAGCCGAGATTATGCTGCGATTAAAATAGAGATTCAGCCCGAAGTGGCCGGTAAAAATGACAAAAATCCAGTAATTGCCAATAAGCCGTATATGAGACACATAAACACGAAACTGATGCTAATCGCAATCATTGCTGTCAGCCTTTTGCGGCCCATAAACTTAACCCATTGTTGCCGGCCGAGAGGGCGAGAGGGGCGGACCCTTTGCCCAATCGACATTCTTGTACCGCTTTTCCCCACATTTTTCGCACACTTTTATTTTTCTTTATTCTTTTCCGGCCTTTGAAGCATGAAAATATTAGCAGCCAGACGGTAAAAAAAACTTTTGCAGCTTGTTTTGTGCATTGAATCGCACCGGAGCCGCCACGCCCCTCCTGTGACACACACACCCACTCCGCCCCTTCAAAATAAACCAAAAACAACAGCCACAACCAACGACAGCTGGCAGGAGACCGAAAAACAAGGTTTAGAGTTACACCACGGGTTGCTTTCTTTCTTTTAGGATTTTACAAAGCGTTAAAAATTGGTTGGAATAGAAAAGATAAAATGAAATATGATTTAGTGGGTTAAAAATAATAAATTCATAAGGGAGTTTCATCTATAAATTGACTTTCTAATTAAAAGTAATTAAAAAAAGTGTCTTAAAGAATATCGTGAAATACTTAGCATTGTTGTGTCAGGTTAAATTTTTTTTAGCATTTTCATTAGCTCTAATCACTGAACGTAATTAAATATTTAATATTTGTAGTATTAAAGGCCCTCAGAATAAGTTTTTTGTGGTTTGAAATTGCTTTTCTATTTAAAATTGATTAAAACAAGCGCCTTAGACATAGTCAGGGTTTCCTTTAGCATGTTTAATAATGATATAAAATCTTTTTTTAACTAAATTAATTCACTTCACTCTGAGCAGAAGTTTGGGCATTTTATTGATTTAATAACTGACAAAGCCAGTATTTTCTTGGTTTTAAGCCCACCTTTACCAGGAGTTTACAGTGCCAAAGGTTTCACGCATTCAGCATACCCCACCGACAGAGTCCTTGCAAAATAGACAAAACTGCCGACACACAAAAACACATAAACAACTCAGTTACACTTTTTGCGGCAGCGCCGGAGGATGCTCTGTAGTCCGGTGTTTGGAGACCGAAGTCCGTAGTCCGGATTCGGAGGCACAGCTGCACTTGGCGGTGGAGTGAAAACTTTGGGCAATTGGAGCGGGGGACGGACAGAAGCCAGAGGTACTGGGTACTGAGGAAACGAATGCTGAAGGTCCTGCCTCCTGGGTCGAGTGTTACTGGCGCTTAATGGCTAATTAAAATCGAGATATATGCGCCGACGACTTCTCTCCGATGGCGGCTTTTGTTGCCAACTTTTTCGTTGCATTAAAATGAGATTTTCCATCTGTTTTTCGTAGAATTTTGGCACGCAACCGCCTGCAGAGTTTAAATCGCAGTGATTTCCGCCATCTACAGCATCTGGAGGAGCTGTGAGTGTCACAAGAAAATATATTTATATAAATGATGTATAAAAATAAATAAAATATATTTTAAATATCTTTTAAAAGAGACCTGCGGGGCAATCGCATTAGCAGCTTCGAAGCGGCGGTGTTTGCGGAACTAGCCAGCTTGGAATTCCTGTAAGTCAGGGTATTATATATTATTTTTATTTCTATTTGCTTATTAAAATATTTATTTATTTGATTCCTTAGTTATCTCAACGACAACCGGGTGAAGCGTCTTAATGCAGAAATGTTTCCCAGGACCTTGCTCAGCCTGTACACATTGTCCTTGGATCGCAATCAAATCGATGATATTGCCGCCAACACTTTTCACTTTCCACGCCTCCGACATTTGTGAGTAGAAAACGCAACACAATAAAGGGAGGAAATGGGGAAATATAGGGGGAGTATGTAGGGAAAAAACTGTGGTTGAAAAGGGGGAAAAACTGGAAAAAACCATACACCTATAAATATATCAATCTGTTTTGTTTGATTCCAGATATCTGGCTGGCAACCGACTCTCTTACGTACGCGACGAAACCTTTTGCAATCTCAGCAATCTCCAAGGATTGTAAGTTGGAGCTTTTAAAACATCCTATAATATCCTTAAATTAGTTTTATATAAAATTAATAATTTGCAATTCCCTGAAACAAAAGTAATGTAAACATATCTTCAAGTTACACTTTGAAGCCGCATATTTTATTTAACAATTTGAAGCTGTCTTTTAAGCTTTTAATCGTAAATGAAATAAGCCATTTGAAGTAGTTTTTGGCCCAATTAAACTCCCTAAATAGTTCCCCTAAATACACAAAACGCATATACCCGATTGGGCAGTCATAAATACGAGGGGAAGATGATCAAACAAGTGTCACTTGTGTGACCTCTGATGGATTTTTCCCACTGGCATGCCATCTTCCATCTTCCATGGACCTCCGGACCCCAGACCTCGGTCCTCGGACCTCTCGACATCCTTGTGATCCTGAAATAGCAGAAATCCTGCGGAGGCTGCCGCCTGCCTGGGCTAGCTTGTGGCAGAAAGTGTCATTTGGATTTATTGCCGTTTAAGTTTTCGCAAGGAATTTAATTTATCAATAATGTTATGGGGTTGGCCAGAGGAATGCCTCCTCCGTCAGAAAGCTGACAGTTTATCCTTGCGAACTATGCATTCCACAAAGATAAAAAGAAAAACATAGAAAAAATAGGAAAACCGAATCCCTGTAATGCATATTGAGTGAGGAGCCGATGAAATCAAGGAAATCAATGGCCAAATATCTTTGCAAAAACGTGCCACAGCATAGCCGGCGCAACTTTAATGATGAAACAGCTCCTCTCGTGGCGCTGGTTGCCTCGCACTAAGCTCCAAATCGATGCCTGGACCTAAGCTCCTGCCTCGACCAAGCGACCAAATCCAATCCCAAATGCAAATAAGCATACGGGGGAGATGCCTATAAGTGAGAAAAACAAGGCGAAGCCGAGTCCCCATTTGCTTAGACTTGGCTTTTTTTATGATGCCCCCTTAGGCCATAAACCCGCGTAACCGTATTTCCACTTTCTCACCGTGTGCTCCCTCCCCACCTCCAGGCACTTGAACGAGAACCGCATCGAGGGATTCGGACTGGAGGCCTTCGCCTGCTTGAGCAACCTCACATCGCTGCTGTTAACGGGCAATCGCTTTCAGACACTCGATCCGCGGGTGCTCCAAAACCTGAGCAGCCTGGATTACATGTGAGTCCGCTTTACCTACTGCAAAACCATTTTATCAGTCAGTGCTGCTGCTGCTGATGCAAAGAAATAGAAAAGCCACCCCTAAAATTAGACGGTTTCACAGCTTTCAAGGTTTACTTCTTACACCTTGCTTAAAATGGCCTTAATTTCTTGGGTAAATAAAAGAACTATAAACCTAAACTATAAATTACCATAAAATATTTTGAGTTAAAGCTGCTCAAAAAACTAAAATTGTTTATAGAAAAGAAAAACACTATTTTCCTGAAATTTAAAACGATAAAGAAGAAATTTCCTAAGCAAAAATATGGCAGCACTGACTGCTGCAACCCATTGGCCATTGGCTCACACTGAAATGGTTATATCTCTTAAAATAAAAACAAACAAATGTCCTTTCGCAGTTACTTCTCGTGGTTCCATCTGTGCAGTGCCGCCCTCCATGTGCGCGTCTGCGATCCGCATGGCGATGGCATCAGCAGCAAGCTGCATCTCCTGGACAACCAGATACTGAGAGGCAGGTGAGTTAAGTCCAAAATATCGATTTAATCAAGCAGAGAGCTCTGTTCCTTACACAGAGAGAGCTCCTAGAACTCGTAGACTGTGTGGTCAGCTTGCCTTCATTAAGACTGCAATTAAATCATTGTCATCATTATGGCACTCGAAGCTTAACCAAGAGCTGTGCTTGCAATTAAGTCAAGGGGCAGTGCGACCCTCGAAGGATTAGTGGGAGCCGCAGGAGCCACAGGAGCCACAGTTTGTGTCTTGCAAATCAGACATTGGAAATTTATTTTTTAAACTCAATTTTTGAACATTCAACCATGGAATTGCACTGGAATAAGCATAGGAATATAGTAGTTCCTCAGGAGGTGTTGTACATCGCCTGGTGCAAGCGCTTGTCGACTACCAAGAGACGCGCCTGAATCTGGTGTTCCATGCTGCTGGGCACAGTGGGCACAATGCCTGGCTCATGTTCCGGGTTCTCGTCCTGCCCCGGCTCCTCGGCCACGTTCTGGAACTGCCTCGCAGGTCCACCATGGCTGCCGGGTGGCAACAAGAGCATAGCTGCTTCACTGCCACCCCCACTGTGGCGTCCACTGATCAACGGCGTTCCATTCAGTTCAATCTGCGTGGCTTACGCTCTGAGTTTACCCTGTTTACAACTTTTTAATTTTCTTCTTAATTTAGTTGCTCAATTTAGTGGCTGAATTTACTGAGACTGTTTCCGGAAAACAATGTTAAAGAGGCTACCCAGGTAGATATACTGAAAAGTGACTTTTAGAGAAAGGTTTACTGGGGCCTGGGGAACATCATTTCTGTTTACGGCTTCCATAGCTTCCCAAGCATTTGAATGAATACCTCTTACATACAAAATTAGCTCTCAGTTCGGCTCACCAGACCCATAAATAAGACTTAACTCATATAATTCAAGGATGTATGCATTTCAATTGGGTTTAGCAGAAAATATTGACACATTATTATCTAGCTTTGCCCTAACAAATCTCTGTGCTGATTCAGGGAGATCCTGGGGTCATCTTCCCATCAGTTAATAATACGTTAATGTCTCATCTGCGGCTCATAATGGCCAGCATTTCATCCAGAGCCTTCTCAAGTGGTCTGTCTTTATTTTTGATATTGTAGCCAAGTTTTAGCTACTTGGCAAGAGGCAAATATAAGGCTAACTGGGGAAGGGGCAACCAGGAACCAGCAACCGGCAACCGGCAGTCACTTGTCATCAAGTCTGCTGAGTGATTATCTGGCTGCCTGCCATCGTCTAGGATGTGTTGTTGTTCCTCACTCCTCTCCGTTGCAAAATGAAAATTACGTTCGCTCGCAGCGCTTGTTTGTTTGCATTTTAGACACATTTTCCCAGCGCACACACACTCTGCATCTCCTCATCTCTCCATCTCCTTTGGCAAGCAAACATACAAGCGTAGGACTGAGCAGGAGGCGCCTCGCTCCTGCAGGCCACGTAGCCTTCAAGGCTGCCAACGTGGCCCGTTGAGAATTTACTTGGCTGCTTAGTACATTATTTCATTATGCCAAGTTGACGTTTTCATAAAAATTAAATGCTTTACTCTGCTGTAGTTTTTCAAGTCTCTCCTTTTTTGCCTCTCTAAGATGGTGTCTGGAGTCTACACCTGGTTACCCTTCCAATAGGTCCGGTTTTTGGTTTTCCTTCAGAAATTGGCTTTAATTTTTGCTTGAATTTATTACACTGAGACTGCTAGGTGTGTGCCCGAAATGTAATCTACACTTGCTGGAATTTATGTTCACACGAAATTGGTTTTCCCCTAGGCAATTACTTTTATTTTAAATTACTTTCAAGTCTTAAACTGTTTTTGTATCAGTTTGCTGTTTGATTTCCCCGCAAGGACTGCATTTTCCCCATCAATTTTCCATGCGTCTGGTCAAAGCGTCCTTTGATTTCAGCCACAACCTGCACTTGGGCATCAATCATCATCAGGGGCAATGAATGGGAAGCGGAGCAGGCACTTGGTTTGGCATAAATTAGGCATTATGGTGTGCCAGAGTGTCTATAATTGTCCTGAAATCAGCAGTCGTCGCTGCTGATGGTGATGGTAGTTGGTGCCCAGGTCTCGTCCTCGTCGCAGCCACTGCAATAATGAGACAGGCACCCGGGCAGGGCAATTGGCAATTGCCACGGCCCCAAACCCACACACAAAACACAGGATACAGGACACAACACACAATAGAACAAGAAGCAAACGTTGTTGGGGCTCTCCGACGGGGGGCTCCATACTTAAATTTCCTTTAATTGCCCGAATTTATGGGTAGCGGCGGTGGCATAGGGACAATTGTCCAGAGTCAAGGTCAAAAAAGCTTCGCATTGTTATTGCCGCACTGGCTGGAGTTATGGACAGAAAGGGTATGTTAGGCAGCTGTAACTCTCCTGAGTAACTTTCACAAAACATTAAAGAAACGGACGTTAAACCAAATTGTAACATTACATTTAATATAATCTAATCCTAACGTTGTTCGAATTAAAATTGCTACCTGTTGGGTCTAGTGTCTTTTTAAAATTTGTATATTTTTTAATTTCGTAAGCGAATGTTAACTAAAATGAAGTATAAAAAGGGCTTCAAGTTAAGTTATTAATTAAATTTTTATTAATACATGTTTTATTTTTAACCTTTAAAAACCCGATGCTGGGTATTCAACGGTCAACTCTGATCGATCTTTTAGTAACTTCCGTTTCGTTTGTCTCTTAACTCTTCTCCATCTCTCTCTCCGTTCTCCCTCTGCCAGCGTTTGGGTGATGGCCTCCATTGCCGTTGTGGGCAACCTTTTGGTGCTCCTCGGACGCTACTTTTACAAATCCAGGAGCAATGTGGAGCATTCGCTGTACCTGCGACACCTGGCCGCCAGCGATTTTCTCATGGGCATTTACCTGACGCTGATTGCCTGCGCGGACATTAACTTTCGCGGCGAGTACATCAAGTATGAGGAGGCCTGGCGCCACAGCGGCGTTTGCGCCTTTGCCGGTAAGTAGTTTCCCAGCCTCCATTGCAATTATCTTTTCGCATTAATGCTGAATATTGTGTAGGCTTCCTCAGCACCTTTAGCTGCCAGTCGTCGACGCTGCTGCTCACCCTGGTCACCTGGGACCGTCTGATGTCTGTGACGCGGCCCCTCAAGCCACGGGACACGGAAAAGTTTCGGTAAGTGTGGGGAAAGAGAGCCGCCGCCGGTAAAGGTCACGCTCTACAAAGGATAATATGCACTATAACAGAAAATTTTTTGCGAGTTTACAAAGGAAATTGAAGCTTTGGTTTTTTTTAAGAAAGTTTCACAACAGAAACAGTTCTTAATTACATTTTTGCCTTTAAGAAAAACTTATTCAACGGGTTCTTTTAGACATTAGCTAGAGGAAGTAACTACAAGTACATGTCTTTGAAATAGAGGCACAAGAAAATCAATTTAGAGTTTCAGTATAATTAATGTTTGCGTAGAGAACTGCTGTGTTTTAAGTGAATTTGTCCTTTTAACTAAATTCTCCGCCTTTTTATTATAAAACCTGTTGATTTCAATAACAACAAAAGGTTTGTCTGTACTTGGTAATCCAATTATTTAAATTACATTTCCGGCACCCTTAAAAGCTGGCAGGCATAATGCTTGTTGGTTTTCCAAGCGCTCAAAATTCCCAGAAAAGGAATTAAGTTGCGTGTTTATCCAACACAAAACAATTGTGGGGAGCGTTTATTTGTTTTTGCCGGGATATATGTATGTATATGGCATATAAAATGCAGTTCCACTTGTTTGATTTATTGTTTAATTAATAAATGTGAAGGGCGTGCAGGTTTTACTTTAAATAAATTGAGTAATTCATAAATATTTTTATTAAATTTGATCTAAACCCTTTAATAAACTCTTTCCTTAGAATTGTCCTGCGCTTGCTGCTGCTGTGGGGCATCAGTTTCGCCCTGGCAGCGGCGCCGTTGCTGACCAATCCGTATTTCGGCAGTTACTTTTATGGTAACAACGGTGTCTGCTTGTCCCTGCACATCCATGATCCCTACGCCAAGGTAAGAGAGCTGCTACCAACCCTTTTCCGACACGGTGTCCTCTAAAATATATATTCTTTACAGGGCTGGGGGTACTCGGCGCTGCTTTTCATCTTCGTCAACACGTTGTCCCTGGTCTTTATCCTGTTCTCCTATGTGCGAATGCTGCAGGCGATACGAGACTCTGGCGGAGGAATGCGGAGCACGCACAGCGGCCGGGAGAGTGTGGTGGCCACCAGGTGGGCCCGAGTAAAAAGTTTTATATATAAAGTTACCTTTGTAATCTTCCGTAGATTTGCGATAATTGTGACCACGGATTGCGCCTGCTGGCTGCCCATAATTGTGGTCAAGGTTGCGGCCCTTTCGGGTGAGTTTAAGATATATTTGAACCCGTTGGAAATCCTTTGATTACTTGATATATCCTATCTGCAGGCTGCGAGATCTCCCCCGATTTGTATGCCTGGCTGGCGGTGCTGGTTTTGCCGGTTAACTCTGCCTTGAATCCTGTACTGTACACCTTGACAACGGCTGCTTTTAAGCAGCAGCTGCGTCGCTACTGCCACACGCTACCCAGCTGCTCGCTGCTGAACAACGAGACGCGCTCCCAGACGCAGACCGCCTACGAGTCGGGATTGAGCGTGAGTCTGGCCCACCTAGGTGGCGGTGTAGGTGGTGGTTCTGGAAGAAAGCGACTCTCCCACCGGCAGATGAGTTACCTGTAAGGGGTGGATGAATGGAATGCCTAAAGGAGGAACGCGTGGCTGGTCTTGGCAGGGTGAAAAGGATTTAGCGAGGGACTCGCACGCTTACTTGTGATCTAATAGTTAAATTTTAATGTAACTCTATATTATAAATACATATTCAGACGTTAGTTCGAATCCTGATTCCCTTGTAGTCTCGCTCCTCCTTTAGGCATTGCCCTGCGGCTCGGTGGCTACATTGAGGTCCGCCTGGATGTGATATGGTCCCTCATTGACGTAGGCCGTAAAGCGCACAGTTTCGGTGGGCGAAAACTCTGGGCAAACCGAGAGCTGCTCCAGGATCTCCCACTTTATGAACTTGACATCCTTGTGAAGATCCTTCTGACGGGAAAGAAGGAATTCAACGCCGCCGCCAGTATTCCTGAGAGCTTCCACACCCCAGCGGTATTGACACAGGGTCTTCAGCAGGGCCAAGGCGGCCAGCTGGAGGTCGGGGAAGGGTGTATTGACCAAATCCATGATGTGATTGGCCTGGAGGCCGCCAGCGAAGCACTCGTACCAGCCCTTGAGGACGTTGCTGGAGGGAAAGAGAGGTTAGAGAAGGTATAAGCCAGGTGAATACAAGACCCTCACTCAATCTTCTTGGTGGGCGGCATGTCCATGGTAAAAATCAAATCCAGCGAGTTTAGCAGCCTCACTTTAATCGGTGCCGATAGCTTCTTGGTGTACGCTCCATACTTCATCAGCGTTCGCTCCATGGCCGGCTGGAAGTTATGATGCAGCAGCATTTTGCCCTGCGGCGTGCCTGCCAAATTGGGCAGCGTGTCCAGGGCTGTGGGCAGTATGGTCTCATCCTCCGACTGCAGCTGCTCGAACAGGCAGACCAGCATATGCGAGTAGCCAACAATGATCTTCTGCGGCTGCACGGCGGCAATTTTGCCAAAGAACTTCATGATGCTCGGCACGAGCAGGGCGTCCAGGGGATTCTCCTCCAGCCGCTGCACCCTATTGCTTATCACATCGAACACCCGCCGACGCTCCATGTACGAGAGGCCATGATTCTGCCCGGCCAGCGGCACCAGGATCTCCATAACACTGGCCTGCAGCAGGACATCGTCGTTGTCCAGCTCACTGAGCGCCGCGTCTAGTATAAACTCAACGGAGCAGAGCGAGGAAGCACTGGCCTTCGCCAGTTTCACAGCCAGTTCGTAGGCGCGACAGCGTACAATCTCGTTTTGCTGCAGCAGCTGTACCAGCTTGGCCTGGACGCCTGCATCGTTTAGGCGCTGGACCAGTACAATTGAGAGTATATTAATGGCCACAGCGCTGGCTTCCGTCTCTGTTTGCTTCAGCTCGTCGAGAACAAGAAACAAGAGCTCATTATTGGGCAGCTGGCGAACTCGACCCAAAAGCACCTGGCGCTCTAGCTCCCGGTCCAGCAGGTTCAGAACCTGCGAGCGCACGGCCGGATTCGTGTGGGTGAGCCCGCGGTTTAGCAGCCGAGGCAGCTGCTCGTCGTCCGTCTCCGGGGCCATCAAGTGCATGCAGCGGTCTAGGAGCTCCAGAGCCATAGTGACCACACCATCCTTTTGCGCCGCCGCATCTGCTCCTCCTCCGCTGCCGATTTCCGCACAATCGTACAATTCAGGAGCGGCGAGCACGCGCCGAACGATTTGCTTGGATGGCGCCGACTTTTTGATCGCGGTATACATGCTGTTCAGTGTCTCCAGGCGCTGTTCGTTTGCTTCCAGCGCCTTAAGCTGGGCTAGCCACCAAATCTCGTCCATTACTTGCGTTTTTATGAAATGTATTTAAATGACAATAGTGATGTCGAAAACATCGATGTTTGTTTTTCTTGGCGATGTTTTCCGATGTTTTTTTTGATATTGATGAACAGCGATGAATCCATGTTTGACGAAACATCGGCCTATTGCCTTAAAAATTGAAGATTATCGGTTAGGATATAGATGAGAAAATTTTTAAAATTAAAGAGCAATGAAAACATTAAACTTATATATTTTAAGTTTTTGTTCCTTTTTATAATCTCTAACTCAATGAAAAGGAAAAGACTGTGAAAGCATTATTGTTATATTATTTGAATAAAATATATATAATATAATATATGTATACAAACAAGAATATATTATTTTAAAACATACGTATATTTCGCTATTTTCAGCTTTTCTTAAAATTGCAATGATTTCTAAATTTTGTATCTATCATCGACCCAGGCATATAAGCAACGGCCCCAGCTACGTCACGAGCAAAGCAAAAAAAAGCTCATTGCAATGAGTGCTAGTGAGATATGAGATTGAGAGAGTGCAGATTTTAGTTCACCATTCTGTTGAGAATTCTCGGTCACTCTCATGTTAATTTTCCCATATAAAATTGTGTTAAAAATTCTGTTAAGAATTCTCTGTCACACTTATGTTAAATTCGTGGTGAATAGAGCGAATGAGCCAGTTTTTCATGGTGAATTCAATATTGATATTCTTTCTAGAAATGACAGTTTTGTCTTGAGTTACTGTTTGCCCAAAAATCGATATTTCGATATTTTTATTTGATATTTTTCGATATTTTATGAAATAAAAGTGTCACCACTATAAAACCAACAATATGGTCACATATAAGTGTGGAACTTTGATAAACAAAACCTGCGATATGGTGTGGAACTTTGATAAGCAACAACGAGGCTTCAATTTGTTACTTTTCAGTACAAATTGGCC